>CM045496.1:29165187-29400962 GCA_024704745.1 Rosa lucieae | reverse complement strand
GAAAGCCAGAAGCAACTTCTTCTGGATGAGGATTAAACTTCTCACTTCGGCTTTTAGAATTAGATTGATCTTGTCTTTTCTGTAACAAGAAAGCCACTGTATCATCCCATATGAAGTAAGATTCAAACAATACCAAATAAATTACAATATGAATTATAGCATCTCATAAACTGAAAGAGGGCAGTTAAAGGAACCTTGAGTCCAACTGTGCAATGTTCTGAATAGTCCACATGCAATAAGGCTCATCCAAAATTTGGTTAAGAAACAAATTATCCATGACTAAAAAATGCAAGACTAAGTTCCATTGTTGACAAACAGACAAGTTAACAACAGTCAATGTTATGTGAAGTATATTATTGTCGGGGATCGGTATGAAATACAAAATGGGATCTGTACCAAGGATTAGACTTAAAGGCAACTGAACCTTGCGTAAATCATAATGTTGGGTTCATGCATTTAATTGAGTTGAAAATTAGAATTTCTTGCTTATAAAAAAAATAAAAATAAAAAGCTTTTCCCAGCCTCCATATGCAGTCATGATTTGAAAATCCTATGTGCAGAGAAAAGCAAGAGAAAATTAAGAGAGAGAATCTCCTGGGTAGGATATAGTTGTTCACTGGATTATTGTTATGGTGGTCCATGCATTGAGACAACTGATTTAAAAATACAGAATATTCCAGTCCAAGTTCCCATCAGCTTCCAACAATAACATGAAATAAAAAATCCCAGTAAAATCACATAGAAATGCAAACTCGTGTAAAGAAAAGAAGAAGCCCTCAGACAAGTATCAACACACGACACATATCAATTACAACATGAATCAGCAATGAAGATAGTAATTACTCTTACTATAATAACATCAGTTTACCTGCATTGACATGACTAATTCAGCATTGGCATCAGGTGCTGGCATGGCTCGAGAATCTCTTGTTCCTCTCCTTTCAGGGTCAGGCCTTTGGCCCTTGCCTGCTGCTCCTTGTCTACCAATGCACTGAAAACAGATTATAAGGATGACCATCAGTAAAAGTCTTAGGAGTAGAAGAGATGGCACCACAATAATTATAGGAAAACTATGAATATTACGTTTGAAAACCATTGCAAAATAAACGTTTAAAGAAGTAGACAGAATTTGACTGATGATCATCAGTTAAGCAAGCACAGATCTTTAAAATGACACAAGCCTAATCCCAAGAACATGCTATCATAAAGCTAAGACCATGGAATAATGCGTCACTTTTACTCTTATGGCACTTATAAATGAGACCGTTGCATTATAGCGGCCTATTATCTTTTAATAGCTATAATTTAACGAGGCCTGTGTTCAAACTTCAGAGTCCACCCTTTAACTTTTCAAAGGAGAGTCCAGGATCATATGGTGCCACTTGTTAATCACTAAGCTTATCCAACGCCATGATATACATTAAGCACAGAGAATCATCAAGTTCCAATATTTTGCCATATATGAGAGGCTATTTTGTTACCCCAGAAGCATGAATCCGGCCACAGGACAGGAAGCATGCATCAAAGGAGCCCAGGAGGTCAAGAGTCCCAATAATTCCACAAATATAAGTAAACACGTGTCTATGTATAAACACAACATAGGGTGCAATGCTTTCAAGAAAGATTGAGAATAAAACAAGTAAACTGTTCCAAAGAGTAAGCTACTGATTTATGTAACAATATTCACCTTCTAGCTTCCTCATCCCGTACTTTAACATCAAACTCTTTGCTGGGAGGATATTTTGGCAAACTTGACGGATCACAAGGCAGAGGTTTTGTAGTAAAGAACTGTTAGAAAAAATGAAAATAAATAAATAAATAACCTTACAGTCAGAAGCTTTGTCAAAATAAACTACTTCTAGCCAAAGTATAGTGACATCTAAAATTTAAATAGTTGCACAGAGAAGAGTATCAACTGTCTTGTCAAGTACTTCTCCAACTTAATAGTCAAGACTAGGCAAACAAAAGAACTTGCTGCAATCTAGATGTTGCAACTTAACATGATATACACAGCTGATAACCATTAGTGATGGAAAATAATAACTTTCGTGCATTATTTTCTTGCCGCAAGTATATATTTGATAGGGGTTGATATCTCCCATACACTTGAGAAAACAATAAAACATAGTGAAGTTCTACTTCTCAAAGCACCAGAGGCAACAGACTTAAACCTCAAAAATAGGATCTACTGCACATATGAGCATGCAGAGGCACACATAGAGCTCTAAAATTGTGTCAAAGTAACTCTCAAGATAACACAAAGACTGTCCAAAGGTATAGGACTAAATTTAGAATCCAAACCTCACTCTTGAGAGCAGAAGATGCAGATCCACGATCCGCAGGGTCTATGGAAAGAAGGGTGTCCATAAGTGCTAGAGCTGGTACAGGGAAATCCTTAAAAGTTTCTGCCACACAGCGTCTATAAGGCTGTTGAGGCTTAAATATGGTTGCATGAGGCAACTTTGATTTTCTCCAATAATCCTCAGAAGGTGAGCCGCAAAGCTTGAAAATCTTATGCAACTGCTCCACCTACAAGGGGAAAAAACCACAAAGTAAGATCATCAGCAGACATTACTCAGTTACACTTACATTTAAGAGAGGCAAAAGACACAAAAACCCGAAAGGGACATCACAATAATAAGAGAACCCACATAACTATAGGGGATGTATACTACCAGCCAATATCTTCACAACCAGACGAAGTTACGAAACCAGATCCTAAGGAACCGTCTTTTTCCATCTCATATTCTGTAATATGCCATATCGGACAGAGAAAAAAAAAATTTACATACTACAGTCAGACTACTTCTGACTCTATATCATACTTCCAAAGAAAAAGCTGATTCAAGAAGCCAGAAGACAGACATATGGGAGATGCCAGTGCCACCACTTGGGGTATGTTGTAAAATCCCACAAAAACAGATCAAAAGAATGAAAGAAACGTTATGGCATTCATATTGAATGAGATATCAAGACATGGTCCACCAAAGAATGAAATAAAATTCCATAGAAACTTTGTTAAACCCCACCACCAACACACACAAACACAGACAAATCCAGTGGCAAGGAAAATCAAATATTAGTTTATAATTTGCAAATCCAAATATTGTTTGGACTGTCAAGAGCACGAACTACTGGGAATTTTAACCTCTATTGCCATGTTTCTATGCATTTGTACCACAATTCCGAACAATATCAAGTCGTTACGACCATCATCATGACAATTGTATGCATTTGTGCCACAATGATTCCGAACAATATCAAGTGGTTAAGCGCATCATCTTGACAGACTCAAGAGGGAAACAACTATACATACCTCGGTTCTTCCTGGCATAATCGGTTTGCCAGCATAGAGTTCAGCGAGTATGCAACCTGTACTCCACAGATCAACAGCAGTCCCATAGTAAGTAGCACCAAGTAAAAGCTCAGGCGGTCGGTACCAAAGAGTTACAACACGGCTAGTTAGAGGCTGATTTTGATGGGGATCAAAAATACTCGCCAGACCAAAGTCAGCAATTTTCAACATGCCACTGTTGTCAATTAAAAGGTTGGAACCTTTAATGTCACGATGCAGAACCCCACGACTGTGACAGTGATCAAGCCCACATAATAGTTGCTGCATGTAACATTTAACCTGCCAATAAATGAATGAGATCTCAACGCTTCCGTCCCAAATAAACAGTTTAAATAATACCATACTGAAGTTTCTATGTTAAAATGTAAAGAGGAATTTGAAATACAAGATACTATGCACACAAGTATACAAGTGCTATGGTAAACAAAATACACCGGTAGCATCAACTGTTGGTGATGATGAGGGCAAGGTCATAGTGTTATTTCTAGAAAGCAAAGTCGAAGAGGAAAAACAGAGCTTTATATATTTAGACTGAGATGCAAAAATTACTAATACATACCTGTGCTTCTGTAAATTTCAGGCCAGGGTGTAAAGCAAGCCCCGCCAAATCATGCTCCATGTACTCAAAAACAAGGTACAAGCTGCAAGACATCCTTGACGTAACTAGACCTTCTAGTTTTATCACATTTTGATGATCAAGCCTCCGTAAGATGAGAATTTCCCTTGCCATAAAGCGAACACTCTCGGGCTCTGAGTTATCAAACCTCACTTTCTTCAACGCTACAATTTTCTTTTGATCAAGATCACGAGCCCTATAGACGTTGCTATATGTTCCCTGACCAATCTGCACAAAATAAATGTTAAAGAACCAAAAGTGGCAATCTCTAGAGGACAGTACTATTTGGGGAAAAGGAATAGCCAACACCATAATATGTATGAAATGGTAAATATGACAAATCTATTGGTTAAGCCGCAAATTGTAAAAATCTAAAAGCTAGACAAAGGAAAATAAACAGAAGATGGTTCTAAGTTGCATCCAATAGAACACCCAAAACATAACTTAGCAGAGTAGGGATAAGAAAGACCAATCTTCTTACTTACAAATCAACTACACTACTAGAATTTACGCAACCCCTTATATAACTTCTGCACTCAACTTGTATAATCACAAAAGTCTTAGGACTGGCAACATAAAATTGTTATGCTTAAAACCATCTCAACGCATCAACCGGAAAAAAAAAAATCTCCATGTTAACTGACTTCATCCATACTAGTAAGTATAGGTTGCAAACTTAGGGCTAGTTTGGGATTGCTTGACTTTTGAAAAAAAATAGATGATGCTGTGTTGTGAATTAAACAGGTTCGTGTTTGGTAAGGAATACTTTTAAAAATGTTGTCAGTACATAAAATAACTTCAAATCGTGTTTTAATTGAAAGCAGCTTCTAAAAGCAACCTTTGGGTTGCTTCTAAAATCGGCTACCAGTGACCTATAATTTTGAATTAAAGCTGCTTTTTATTTATTTACCAAACACAATAAAATATAAGATTTTAGACAAAAGCCGATTTTAAAAAAAGCGAAGCAATCCCAAACGGGGCCTTAACTCATGATCTTTGCTCAAGTCCAGTAGATTTCTTAGAGTCAATAGTAATTTCACATAAAATTATATGTATGAGTGAAGAAAACAAATGCATGATCAACCCTAGACTTTTTTTTTATTCATCATGTGCTACAGACAAAAGGTTTTTTAAGGAACTAAACAGGGTACACATTTAATCAGCAATTAGTTAATCACCAGCCAATGGCAAATCCAGTATGTTATTAAACCAGTAACAAATCAAAAGGAGATCCAACATATTCTCTTCATTTATTTTAGTTAACAAACACATAAACTGATACATGCTTGGACACAGCTTATATCTTGATGACAATGTAGGTAAGAAAAAGATTACCAAGTCAAATGGCAATCATGGTTCCGATTACAACATTCTTCAGGAAAAATTTTCAAACTGGCAATGAAATTAAAATAGAACAAATTTTCTGCAATCTGCATTAGATAAATGGGAGTGAAGAAGATGCTTCTAAGCCACTCACTTGAGAAGAACTTCAAGCATATAATACCAATCCTGGCGAAAGAAAAGACAAATGATGGTCGATATTGTTGTTTAATTCTCTACTCTTGTTATATAAGATTCTCTCAGCCCCAGAGTATGATAGCCCTAAGTGCAGATTTTTTGCACTCGCTTATACTTATTAGTATTTTTGATTTAGATTATAAGAAAAGCACCACATTGATGTTGCACCCTAATATAAATTTTGTGTGCCCACTCACAAATATACATAAAGCAACACGATCAATGAAGATGGCTGAAACTCAAGTACTTTACTCACTCCCTGAAATTACTCTCCAATCAGAGCAATCAGTAATAACATTAATACTGAACTAAGACTAATATATAGACTAAATTTTTACAAAGATGAGGAAAAAAATGTTCAATGAGCTTTGAAGCACAAGAAAAGAGATTTCAAGGGTTAGCATATACCAAATTTCAATCTCAATAAGCAAAATAAGACAACCTAAATTCCATGGATCAATGAATAAAGAAAACAATATCTGCCTTGGTGAACATGAAGCTAACTTCCAAACTAATAAAGAAAGAAACTTACTTTGTCTAGCTTCTCAAATGAATCTGCTCGACGTGGTATCCACCCCTTAATGGCCTCTCCAGCCACTCCAGCTAGCCAGGATGGCCACCCTGCTGCGACCTGTTCTCCTTCTGCAGCTTTCGGAATGCTGCCCATCCCGGGATGTAGAGGAGCAACATACTCCATTTTCTCCCTCTTCCTCTGATAATTGTCACCATGTGATCGAGCGGCCCCATTTGAGTGCTTATCAATCAACATTGCTCTCCCGTCATTGCTATCATTTCGATCTTTTGCACGATAAGCTTCCTCTCTCCTTGAGGAAGCCACCCTCGCCGCCCGCGAGTCTGATGCTGCCTTGTTGGACAATCGCTCCCTGGGGCTCTCCTTGCTATCCTCAATTGCAGAGGGCTTGCAATACATGCAACCCATTGTGCCCCAAACCACCCACAACAAGGCCCTCCTTCACAACCAAATTCACACCCTCAAAAATCTTGCATTCTTACAACACAATTCTCATCCTTTATGCCAATAATGACCAATTTGCCATACTCAAAATCCCACACACAGAAGCTCAAAACTAGAAACGAAAAGTTATCCAACTAAAACCCAGAATTCAACTCAACCAACATACAAAACCACCATTCACCAAATGCAAACAGCAAATCCACCCTTCACAAACACAAAGTTACAGTCTTTGTAAGAACCAAAACCCAAAATTGCAAAGACCCAACAGCAAAGTTCCAATCTTTCACCAGACCAACCTCAACCCAACACATAAAACCTCAAAAAGACCACTTCTTGCACAGTAAAAATGCCTAGTCTCAATGTATCAACAAACCCCACTAATCCACAAGAAACAAAATCCCAAATTCTGAAAACCCAAGACAAAATCTGCAAAAAAGGTAGCCTACCTTCAGCAAAGAGCACCTCCAAAATGGCCCTTATGTCTCTGCTGTGGAAAAAAGCTGTCAAATCCAAGCACCAAGCTAGAGAGAGGAAGAGATTGGAGCCCTAGAGAGGCATTTAGGGCTCTGGGGAACAAGGACATGGATCAAGAGATTCAAGGAATAAAAAAAAAAAGTAACATGTAGGTTTTGTTGTTTTAATAATAAGAGAAAAGAAAGGGAGTAGGAGTAAAATAACATAACATTGATAGAGAGTGTGGGGGAAGGGGGAGTGTCTCCAAGCACCAGAACCAGTGGCAGCTTTCAGTGAAGAGAAAAGACTCTCTGTTTACTATAACTCATTACACCTTCTTCACCTTCCCACGCGCCGGCTCTTTAATGACCCTAGAATTTATTGAAATGGTAACAAAAATGGATTAGGATTAGAAAGGTGGCCAAACAGAATTGGGTGCCGAAATTATTCAATGTCTTTTTGGTATTGCTTTTAGACTAACTCTAACAGCTTTTTCATATTTATATTTTTCTCCATTTTAGAAAAAAATTATTATTTTAGAAAGTATATTCATAATTTCGTTATTTTAATTTTTTTCCTTAAAATGTAGAACGAAATAATAATGGATAAACATTTTGAAAGAATGAGGATAAAATTACGAACCTCCATTATGTAACCTGTCATCTTGTCTTGATCAATAAAAGTGTTGAATGCAATAAGAGAGACATAATGCCTATTATGATAAAATATAATATTTACTTGGTCTAGGATATTTTTTTTCTTAACTAATAACACTGGAAACTCATAAGCTATAATGAGATCTCTTCCTCCTCACATACTGGTTACAAGTAAATAAACATGTCATCATTGTGCCACTACCGCACTTCATTGACTTAAATTATTTCATCATCTTATTTCTTTGACATGAAACCATAATACACAAAGAATATTTCAAGGATTTCCCAAAAAAAGACAATTAAAAATGGTAATAACTTACAAACCTAATTTCATTGGAACGGAGAGGGGGTGCTTCTCACATGCTTCCTGGAGCGCGTGCAGATAGTCTCACGTACAAATATCCCTCCGTAATCCGTATAGAAAAGTGGGCTGCTGTTTCGTTTCGTTTGCTCCTTCAATCATTTCAAGTCGTTGGCTTTTCCACTGCTCTTTACTTCCTTTCTCTTCATAACATTAGTTTACCTAACAAAATTGCTCTCCCAACAAAACTACCCCTGCTTTCAGTTTTCACCACTATTATTATGGGAGCAACTGATATCATTTCTATTGGACCAACCCAAAACAATATGGTTGACTTCGCTCCACAAAGAATAAATAGTTTTTTATTTATTTTATTTCTTTCTTTTTTGGAGTGGGAAATGAATTAAAAATCAAGAGGCAGCCACAGAGGAGCAAACAAAACAGTGAATTAATGGATTGATTATTTGTATGATTATTGGAATAGTACGATTCTTTTGCTAATATATGGTTTCTTTTATCAATAAGGAAGCTCTAAATGTAACTGTCAAATTTTGGTACCATGAGCTATGCAAGAGAGGTAGAGGAATCCTATGGAAACCATAGGTAAACGATTTCTTCCGCGACAAACCACGTACTTGTATGCTAGTCGCTATGGTATGGGTTGCTCTACTAATGTGTTTGAAGGACAGTCTCTTATTGCTTTGCTTATCGGTTCAAGCATGTTTATTGACTTTATCATGTGCTACAATTGAGTCCGATTCTTCTCATCAATGTATTCTTATCGATGTAATATGCGTCTAGAAAATTAGAATAACCATTTAGGTTACTTCATGAATCTAATTTCATATGTGAACCTAACACATGTGCTAACCAATACACTTGGTAAGGTATGAGCATCTCAGCTAAAAATCGCTCATTATTTGAGCATCAAATAATACAACCCGACAGTTGGACTACACAAAAACCCGACAGTTTAGGGTAATACAACCCGACAGTTGGACTACACAAAAACTCTTGTTAGAAGAAGCGAGAGCGTTGTACTTATTTCAGTCGTTATATTTCCCAACTCTATTCCACAATAAAAATTATTAACTGACTTAAACATCATAGAGTTTTTAATAGGTTAGTACCACAATAAAAGTTATTAACTGACTTAAACATCATAGAGTTTTTAATAGGTTAGTACCATGTATATGTATTTTATGTTGTTTTATAGGTAATTAACGGTATTAACCACAACTCTTTCCCAGAAAATGTTTACAGCCCTCACAATCCCTATCATGGAAGGGAGTGAGCTCACTATGCCATTATGGGCCACGCGAGACAGCATTAGGATAGTGAACCTTGATTTTTCCACTGGGCAAGAGTCTTTATACAAGTAGGGGAGCTTCCTCTATTGTATAGAGCTTTAGATGTGGGATACAATTTTTCTTTTTGAGCACTTATTTATTATCTTGAAAAATTTGACGAGCACAGGAGACATAGCCCCCTTCTTAGATCTCTGTCGATTCTCATGATTGTGAAGTGTGCAAAATATCATTCTCTAATAGTATCTTAAACCGACAAACCTGTTTACTAACATATTTACTTCTCTATAAAATATGTATAGTAATACTTGAGGTGAATGTTCCAAGAAATAGTCAAATAGTGAAAATTGTCCAAGGAACATGTTACCACCCCTCCAACATATCCATTACATCCTTCCGTAGTGACAAGTCTTTTTCATTGGTCAACCTATGCTCCCACTTGGATAGTGGTCAAGAACATTGTAAAATTGTGCAAAGAGTCTCCTCAACCTACAAGTTCTTATGAAGGATAGAAACCACATATTACACGGAAACCCTAGACTCTAAGGAGGAAAACAAAAAACAAACGGCGAGCATGCTCTTTCCTAGTCGAACGTCACTGGCTTTTCAGCCGTTGCGTTCTGGCCTGGGAGAGGATGGTGTGGTCTGAGTAGTGGAGGGGTCTCAAGGCAGCGGCGTGGCTCTGAGAGAGAGGATGGGTCATCATTTCCGGTATGGGCGGATTGACTTCGATCTGTCTCTATCGAATCGAGGGCGACGACAGCGAAGGTGCAGCGACCGAACTCGGAGTTCCGGCGGTGGATTCTAACGTCAATGTCCTTGCTTTTTGGGTTGTGGCTGATCAGATTTGAACGTGGCGAGGCCGATCCTGGAAGGGATCTGTTACGGTCTATAATTTGGACTTGGTTGAGGTCGTCAGCTTGATGCAAGTGTTGTTTGTGGCGTGTCAGGATGGTGCAGCGGTTGAGGGATTCCGCGAGGTGCAGTTTTGATGCTTGGTGACGGCGTGCTGGCGTTGGGGTTCGCTGGTAGCAGGAGGGTTTGCCTGCCTCGCTTGGCCTTTGCTGGGGATGGTGTTCTTTGGGCTGGGCCTATGTTTTTGGGCCTCTAGTGTGATTTTTGTGTACTGTTGTTTAGTTAGGTGTTGTTTGGTTTTGGTGGTTGTTTTGTTGAGAATAAGTCCCTCCTCTTGTGAGAGAGGGTTTGGTTGTTTCTGGGTAGTGTCGATGTCATTGTTTGGTGTCTTGGTGTTTCTGGTCTTTTGTCGGTACTTTCTGGTTATCAGCGTGATGATGAATCACTCTTACACGTGGTCTGGCTATTTTGGGATGCGGAGTCCGAACGGGTGAAAACAGTTGATCTTAATGTTGGTGGCAGGTTGGTATCGTTATACATAGGTCTGGTTATAGGTTAAATTGGGTTGGGGTTGAGCTTTTTTAGCTCATGTAAGTCCCTGACGGTTCAGAACTTTGGATCTGATGATTTGTAACCTGTTTGGTTATTAATAGATTGTTTATTTTCTCAAAAAAAACCTACAAGTTCTTATATTAGGAGGTAAATACGTCATTTTTCAGAATCTCTATACGAATTATTCTATTATTATTTAAGAATAAAATTAGATGAATAATATTTTTGAATATTACCTACATATATTTCACCTTATTTGATAGCAGATATTACACAAAGCCCAACTTATTAAAAAATTTCATCAAGTAACATGGTTGTGCCACATTAGCTACCTGAAATTACAGAATGGATATGTGTTTCCCAACTAAAGGAACTTATCAATATGTCAACAACTTAGGAATCCGTCTTAGGAGTGCAGGCCAGTTGGCATCTAATACAGGATAACAACACAACTTGAATCCTAATTGAAACTGCAGATCAATCTCAATAAGTCTGACGATGTTATGTTTTACTCAATTAGTCAAACCATTCAAAGTAAACTCATCACACATAACACAAGATCTGTTGATGCAGTAAAACCCTCCAAAGAGGTAAACAACTGCGGGCACTTTGCCGGTGAACAATCCACTATATGAATAGGAAAGTACATAAAGATCTTACACAACTCATCTACTAGAACCAATCTAGTAGGCAGCGTGTCTCTTCGTCTTTGCTACTTCCAGATCAGTAAACTTGTTCTCCTTTGTCAATCTTGAGATGATACAACTCTCACCTCAGTTCTCAATCACCTCAAGGCACAAATCATGCATGAACCACCAACACACATGAAGCATAAAACCAAAAAACTTTTTGACAGAAAAAGTTTTGGGATTTGATAGTCCTTCAAGAGCTAAACAAGGAACAGCTCATGAAGAATTCTCAACAACAATTTTGGCTCAATACTTTATGAGGATGAAAGATCAGAAAGCTCTTTATAAAACGTAGCAGTGATATATTTTCTGTTCTAGTGTCGCCCCACCTAACAACGTGAAAAACACGTATATATAAGATATGAATGAACTAGGATCTCTTAGGGTTTCTGCTACGGAAAAGGCTTTTCAAAACAGGTTTTTATCCATGGATTAAAATCAGACGTTTGAAAGGAAAAGCCCATAAACCAATTTAAGAAAGTTTGAATGCTTTGGATAAAACCTTATGAAAAATCGCATATCAGTATATTAGGATTGAAAAGATGTTCACATCCTACAATAGGATCCAAAGACAAGTTCAGTCCTAACCACTTGACAAGCATACACATGCATGCAAGACATACCTGGTTGATGAGAGTTGTGCATGAAGCCTGAAGCATTCCATTCTTTCAAGGATCCAATAGTAGAAAGCTATTACAAGAAACATGACATTTGGTTGTTGTGCTTAGGAAATGTCAATCAATTAAACATTGCACTAACACGACTGCATAAGGTGGGATGCAGGTTATACTGTAAAATGCAAATTATTCACTTGTGAATCTTAACCTCTAAAATTACATCATGAGTGTTCATTTATTCACAAAATTTGATCAATTTTGTCGAACTATTAGGTGGCGTTCGGTAACGTTTTCAAGTCATTCTTTTCATTTTATAAAATGAAAATGGCTTGAAAATGAGTTCGTTGGTCTGTTTTCAAAAATACAGAAAATAATTTTAGAAAATAATTTTTTATTTTACTCGTAAAACAGGAAAACGACAAATAGACGTTTTCACCTTTTCATTCTCATATTTTAGAAAGGGTTATTATCACAAATGGTACCTGAACTTATCCTCTATTTTATCGATGGTACCTGAACTTCAATTTTGATCACAACCAGTACCTAAACTTTTCGATTTCATTTTAAATGGTACCTAAGGGCACATTCGGTCACTATTCCGGCCAAAAAAGCCAAATCTAAGAAAACAAAAAACAAAAAAAAAACATGTTCAAGGCAAGTCTATTACGAAAAAATCATCACTATATATGATCGCAACCTTCGAAATCATCAAAAATCATCACTATGATCGCCTCCCATGTCGTTTTTAGTCTGAATAGTGACCGGAGGTGGCTTTAGGTACCATTTAAAATGAAATCGAAAAGTTCGGGTACTGGTTGTGATCAAAATTGAAGTTCAGGTACCATCGATAAGATTGAAGTATAGTTCAGGTACCATTTGTGATAATAACCGTTTTAGAAAACACAGAGATATATTTCCAAAACAAAGAAAAAAAAGAATGTGCTCTCTTCTTCCATGTTCTCACGTCGCTATCTTCTTCTCAGGTCTCTCTCTCATCTCTAGTCGCAATCTTCTCTTATTTTTGAAAATTGTTTTCGGAATAAGCTACCGGACATATTTTCAGATCTCAAAAATCCAATCTTGTTTTCTCGTTTTTATTTTCAAAATCGGTTTTTGAAAAATCATTTTTAAAAACGTTATCGGACAAGCCCTTAATTTTTCAATTTCTAATTTCCCCATAGTTTAAAACTCACTCAAACAAAAACAATAGATAATAATATATCTTTGTACTTACCGTCACTAAAATTATCTTTGAGGTTAAAGTCACAAAAGCTACAATTATAGCTTTTTACCTTTTGAGCACGCAAAATTTTGGTGACAGTAATAATTAGAATCATATGATCATAATATCATATACAAAATTTCGTGGGGTGCAAACAAACAGTAGGTTAAAAATGCATGCTTCATTTTTTTTTTGGAGAAAAGGTTGAAAATGCATGCCAGTCATGATATTAACACAATAGGGCGCGGTCCACAGAAGTTGTCATATAAAAGATTAGAAATATGAAATGCCATGAATAATGGACCCAACAAGAGGCAAAGTCATGTCCGCATCTAATTAAATTGTGTCAACAGTTTTCCATGTAAATCAATGCATGCATGTAACTTATGACTCGGCTCTGTCTTCTCTCCCTTGGACAAACATACAACCCCTAGGGACCTACCCTTTTAATGTATTTTCGCTATTTTGTGTCTCTCTTATCTCTATTTCCAAATTTTCCATGCAGTCCTGGTTCAGCTGGGCTGAGCTATTAGTCGGTATCAAGTAGAGGTGACAGTTTTACGTGATATGTTTGATTCACCGATAATCTATATAGTATTATATAGCTTGCTTGCTTGTATATATGTTATAATAACATTAACAGTTCGGATACAGATTTTGAGGACAGAAATTGAACTAATCAAAACTTTTATCCAAATTTGAGTCCACACATTATCAATTTTTGATCAATGTACAAATATCTGTGAAACTACTAACTAATAAGTAGCATTACCCACTGCTAATCTACAAGTCACTCGATTTTTTTAATAAAACGTTCGATTACCAATGCTGTTGCCCATACAGATATTCAAAACCTTACACCAAACAGGGCAGATTTGCCCTACAACCATTATCATATAAGTGGGTGAAAGTATATTCAATGTTATAATAGCTTTGAATACATTTTGAAGAATAAAAGGTTATAGTTGATGGATTAGACGTTTTCACGTAATATAATATGATACGATGGTTGATATATTTTCTATCACAAGGCGAAACTTCTCTCGCGGCCATATATACCTTGGATTTTGTGGTTTGTATTTTAGTTACCAACTCTTCTAGGTTTAGCTTAAACAAATGCAAAGCTTGGCATGTGAAATTTGTGGTTATAAGAGAAAGCTAGCCATGGACGCATAACATTAATTCCAAGCACATTCGAGAGAGAGGAGGGTGGGGGAGGGGCCGGGCGGCCTGCACCAGCGGCCGACCTTAGTAATGAAAATTTAACATGGCATGGAAAATTGGAAATTGGTTGTTAGAATACAGTTTCTTCTTTGGTTTGATCGATGGAAACTAACTATTTATTTATAGTTTTTGGTAGCTCCAATTATTAGAGGACTAATTCAGCAATGGAAATTTCCCTAGATGAATAACCAGCAACTCGATTGTTCTAAATTTGATTAACTGTTGGAAAACCTTGATATTAAGGACTTGTAATAGTTTTATTTTTGTCATTGAATACGTATGGTAACTAATTAGTTAATTGCAATAGTAACTTTCGTCAATCATGTTTCTTCAGTGTCTAAGATTTTGGTAACAAGAATGACTATCAAGAAGTGGTTTTACTTAATTACCAAAACAACTTCAGCTGTCAATAATATTTTTCTTTTCAAAGGAAGAATGACAATTTCATTAATAGCAATAGAAGATGAGAGAAGTTAAGGTAGCTTATGTGCCGTTTTTCATTTAGGCGAAATCGAACAAAATTTTGGTAATGAACATTACAAAAAGGTAGAAAAACGAGTCTACAATCCAAGAGTCCAAATATTCATATTCTAATAGCCAATCATAACATCGAATTAGCCAAACGTAACGTTGAAATTCTCCGTAAAGAGATTTGCATGGTTGAATCGATATTGTGACAAGCTTAAGAAACTCAGTTGGCCGGACCTAAGCAAATGTCATCCTTTTTATTCTTCAATAACCGTCACAGACCATACACCCAGACGGATCAGTATACCAAACTCATGAACTAGGAAACGAATTGAAATGACATCTAGACATCTAGTTTGGAATTGTTGCTGGGCCTGTTCGTCTTCCCTTCACTGGTTCGGCCATTGGGCCTATTTATAATAACAAAATCCAAATACTTTTCAGTTCCCCACTATTGTCTTAAGAAACTGTGATATCTCCCACAAATTCACCTAAAGTATCAAAAATCATTTTAGCAGGGTGGCCAGAAAGTAATACCCTAATGATCTCTTCCATAGTTAGTTTCTCCTGCAGGTTGATTTTCATCACTACACCTAGGATATGAAGTTATATGGTACAAACACCGGGGTGGTCAAGGGGCATGCAGAAGAGGGCGCAATGGGGGAGAAAGTTTGACCTCAATGCGCTACGGCGCTACCCGGTGAGAAAAGAGATGCGGAGGGAACTTCAACTTTGGTTTTGCCTCCGGATGAGTTTGGCATGAGAGATTATTTACACCGTCGGTGCAAATTTAACCCCGGATGAGTTTGGCATGAGAGATTATTTACACCGTCGGTGCATAAATTTGCACCGACGGTGCATAAAATAATTTCTATTCAGAGCACCGCCGTGCACTTGCACCAACATAAATGAATGGTTAGATTGCATTAAATACACTTTTTGTTTATTAAAAATAAAGTTGATAATAAATATCAAAGGTTGAGATTATTTTATAAGGGTTGGGTCATTTACACCGTCGGTGCATAAAATAATTTCTAGTTTGGCATTAGTGGACTCTTGGATCCGATTCATGCACATGATCTTTAGTTTCCACCAACAGCTAGCACATGATTGTGGACTTGTGGTATGTATTACGTTACCTGACTTAGTAAGTTAGTAGCATCTAATTAATGAGCTCTTCCACGGTGGTGTTGATTAGTAGTTAGGAATGTCAAATACAAGGAATGTATCGAAAAATGATAAGCTTATAATGTTTCTATAAGCTTCTTATGGTTCTTTCTTTGTGGACGAGCGACATGGATGATAGTATTAGTTGTAGTTGTACTGCATCAAGCTTCATGGATTCCTGCACACCAAATTTAAAGGTGAGATAAAGACCATCTATGTTAATTAGTCGGTGATTAAGGTGATTAATTGATTATGTCTACCTGGTTATATATGCTAATTAAGAATGTTTAGGCCTCGTTTGGTTCGCGGAAAGTAAACATCAGGAAAGGAAAGTTGTTCATTTCCTGTGTTTGGGTTGCAAAAGGAAAGGAAATACTTTCCTGAAACAAAGGAAAATAGGGGGAAAATGGTTCCTTCCATACTCCAAAGGAATCACTTTCCCCCATTCTTTCCTTGCATTTATTACTCACAATATATTATTTTATTCCAATAATTACAAACTTTTTAACAACTTTCCGGATAACTTTCCTTACATTACCAAACATCGGAATGAAAAGTTCTTCGGAAAGTTCATTTCCCTTCTCATGGGAAAGACAAAGGAACTAATTTTCTTTCCGCGAACCAAACGAGGCCTTAGAGTAACTCGAGAAAGCCATAAGTCATGGGGCATGGTAACGTGGATATCAATATTAAACAAAGAACGTGTTGCCCAGTTTAGTCCCATGATCTCAATAATGTCATTTTTTTCTCTGGCCTGATATTCCGATAATGAACACCCATACCAATAAATAATAATGCCTTTACCTGGTTTCACAGTATAAACTCGATTTGACATGTAGCAACCTCATTGTGTTAGAGATGAGACACCTCCGTCCTTTGATCAACATGATTGCAACCTTTTAACTAACTTGTGTGTCTTATTAGTAATTATTGAGAATTAGCGATTAGCCAAGGAAAACAAGAAGACGGGAGAATTAGACAGTGAGCTTTTCTTCAGGCATATCACTACAACATATATAGTCCACCAACCATGAAGAGTCATCATCAAATTTAATTAGTTTAAATTAATCCTACTTATATTGCTATAATCCCAAGCAACAATCATGTTATGTAGATTAGAAGCCTAATGATTTCTCTCGAATTAGGAGTGTTGTTGTTAGGGCTTCGTCCTTGCCGTTGTTATGTTCATGTACCCTTGGAGTTGGAGCTGTATGATTCCCGGTGACATCTCAGTTGCTCTGTCTATGGCAATTGGCTTGGTGTGATTGGAGTTTGACGGCTGAGGTTTGGTTTCATGCAGGCATGGGTGGTTGTTATAGGGTTTTGTGATGAATGTGATGGCTAAGGCGCTGATGGCATGGGCGTTGTTTCTACGTTTCCCGGATAGAATTGATAGATAACATTGAGTAGACACTATCACATACAAAGACACATAAGGACGCGATGTATAGTAAGTTCACCCAAGTCAATGTGAGACTAAACTACGTTCACTTAAGATAGTCACTATGAGTTAAGAGCTTACAAGACAACGCTACAATATGTTAATATATGATATCATTATTAAGCAGCTAGTGGATTTCTTAGTTGCTCGAGTCAAAAGTTAATATTCGGACCTAGCACAAAATTATTTTCCTTATGCGATTACTTGCTTACGCTTACTTTTTGGGGCAAATATTAGCCTTGGTAACGTTCAACACACTTGATTGAGTCTGGCTCTGTTGTATGGATAACTTTGAAAATTTTAGCCTAGAACTCCACCGTATTGTGCTGAAACGACAAATAGATCACACACACACACACACACACACACAGGGGTCAAATAACGCAAATATTACCCCTACTTCACCTACCTGAAGTGCAACGGATATGAGGTTTTAATAAAAAATGCATGAGCATTAGTGCGTGGTACCATTCCTTATAACTCAAGGATAATTCTTCACATTTTCTAATGTAGGATTCCAAATGTGTCTAATCAAAGTCACTAATTCTAACACACCACTGAAAGCTTCAAACCCAAACTAACCATTGTTATTACTTCCATACGACATTAGACACTTGTAGATCACTCCAAACACAAACCTCCACTGATGACATAAGCACCACGCTCAGCCTCTCAACCAGTAATCCACATGTAACTTGTCATTCCATGAAAATATGAAGAGAATCTCTAATGAAGATGTTAAATTGATATGCCAAATTTGAATTTAACAGCTTATGTGGCACATGGTGTTTTTGGCTAAACTCAACTCCAACTCATATGTAAAGAGATGTTGCACTTAACCCACTCACTTTCCATCAGTGTCTTTTGACAATTGATGGGGTGTTTTTTTTTTTGAATAGGGGTTTGGAACCCAGTCTAATTGGGAGACTCAGCTCCATGCCTGTACATATTATTAATAGATAAACTATAATATACCGAGGATAACATAAAACCAAAGCCCCATACAGAATTAATAATAGGGGCTGTGACCACTTACCCAATTTCAGCTTAAAAATTGCCTATTTACTCCATTAAGAGTTTTTTAACCCCATTTACCTAATCTAACTTCTATTGACATTTTTGCCCCTATTAATTAAATTGAAACTCATCCATATCTCTCCTCTCAGACTCTCTCTCTCTCCACCTCTGGCCGATTGCATCGCTCCGCCAGTTTCGCAAGACCACCTTCATCATCCTTTCGCCACCGTTGCGCCATGGATCACCACCCTAGCCAAACAACGGCTTCTCCAGATTGGATCCACGAAAACCAACCTAGATCGGGTTCGTCCAAGCAGAGCTCGACCGCGCCGCCACTACCATGGCACCCCCGAGCCGCCTCCGACCGCACAACCCCAGTCCCCTCGCCGTTAGGGCTGGAGATTCGCCAGATCACAGTGCTTAGGCTTCCACCTCCACTTGACGAGTTCGCTGCAGTTGGATTTGTTGCTGGAAATGCAATTCCAGCTCTTAAAGACCTCCTTGCAGGTGTTGTCGTACTTGGGAGGAAGTGTTTCTGATGCAAGAGAGCGACGAAGATGGTGATTGGGTGCCTAGAGCTTTTCTAGGTGCCCAAATCAATTTCTAGATTTTTTTTTGCTACCCGCAACATTTTCTGGGTGGTCAAATTTTGTTTTTTTGTGGTAAACTATGAACTCTGAGAATGGAAGGAAATTTTGCCAGTAGTGATTGCTTTTTTTTATTATGATTTGATTGGCAATAATAAAATTATTGGAAGGCAATAATAAGATTACTAGGGGCAATAAAATGTTTATTGGGGCAATCATAAGATTATTGGGGGGCAATAATAAAATTATTTATTTGGATAAACCTCGAAAGCTTTCAAAATTCAAAACATCTTCATTTTTCACTAATTATTGATTCCCAATAAACTTGTTATTGGGGAGCAATAATATGTTTATTGAGGGGCAATGATATGATTACTGGGTATTATTGGGGGGGGGGTAATAAAATCATACGCCGGAATCCGGTCACTGGTCCAGTAGCCGGATTCGGGATTCCGGTCACTGGAGTTTGCGGCCGACCACTGGTCACGAAAGTCCGGCAAGGTCTCCAATCACTTCTCCCTCTAATTGACAAAGAAGGAGAGGGCAAAATTGTCTCAAAAATAAATAAAAAAGGAATTAAAAAAAAAAATACTTAATTGGGTATTAGGGAAATGATCTCTTAGAGTGTTTGGGTAAGTGAGCAATCTCTTAGAGTGTTTGGGTAAGTGGGGTTAATTAATTCCAAAATTAGGTAAATGATCATTTTCCCTTAATAATATTCTCGTAGAGCATATCCCGAATAATTGCGGGTGACTCATTTAACCATACTTCATCTACACAACTAACATTAACAAGGTGTTCCAAACAATGGGTCACACCATTTGCTTCACGATATATATGTCGGAAGTGAACAAAATTAAAGTTTGAAATATACCTCTTCCGCTAATACATTCCGAATAATAGCGGGTGACACACCCCAGCTTTATCTAATGTGTTAAAATTGTTAAAACTTCAATCCTAACTGTTGGGCAAACTCTAAAACCCAAAAACTTGATTGTCCCCCCCCCAAAAAAAAAAAAACCCAAAAAAGAAAATAATATATAAGATAAATCAGCATTTAATGGATGATGATTTGGGTCCAAACTCCATAATAAGATGGACGACCAATGCCAAATTCCCTATAATAGTTACTTGAGGTAAATAATATAAAGATAAATAAGACAACAGCGCAAATGGCAATCCCCAAAACATTGGCCACTGAAACCCTAGATACACACAGATGTGATGTGAGATTGTGAATGAGCTCTACCACCATTTTTAATTCAGTTCGAATTTGGAGCCCATTTCCAGAGAGGTACGTATTGATTTTAAAACTCTCACTTGGCATTGATTTCTGTGTTGGCATTGATCTGGGTCAGTTCTAGTGGGCTTTGAATTCCCAATTTGATTTTGAGGGGGGGTTTTTGGTTTAGTTGTGATAAAAGATTTGATTTTTCGAAAGGAAAGAGTGTTTTCAGGAAGTGGGTTTTCTGGTTTTGGTTAAGCACATTGGGATTAAAGATCGTAGCTTTGGCTTTTGATAGTGGGATTTGTTGGAATAGAGTTTGATTCTGTGTTAATTTGTGCAGAGGGATTCTGGGTTTTTGTTAACTTGGATTTGGAAGACTGTGAAGTTTGGTTTGTTTTGTCTGGTACTATTTTTGGATTGAAAAAAGAAGTTGGCTTTTTTTTCTGAATGAGATATTCTAGTAGTAGAAGAAGAAGGAGATGAAACTTGAACAACAATTTGTGGATTTGGAGATACAATGACTGGAGGGTCATTAGGTCTACGTACCGGAAGCTATGGATCACTACAACTACAGCAGATACAGAATAGTTTTCCACCTATTCTGCAGACAACCCCTCCTCCTCTTGCGCGAAAGCCTTCCAAGGTGCTTCTTGCAAGTAGGGAGAAGGAAAGGGTTCTGCCCTTTGTCTGTAGATTTTTGGGTCGAAAAAAGGTCATAATGCTTCTTTTGGTTGTCCTTGCTCTTTTGGTTTTCGTATCCAATTCCTTCAATGTAAATAAAGGTTAGTTTTGTTTTTCCTTGCTGAGTTGCTTCGTATACATCCATTGTTGTGTCGACGGTTTAATACAGTGTCTATGCAAGAGTTCCGTGGAGAGTCCTTGTGTTTGTAAACTTTGAAGAAACTTGCATTGATTAAATTTAGAGCACTTGAGGCGTACAAGGTCTATGTATACTTGGTCATTATATATACTTTACTCCTCATATGAGATATCACCTGATTGAGTTTACCTTGAACATCTTGTCACTGTCACTAATTGAGTCATGCTCGTCAGTGTTTGACCCAATTCTAATTTTGTAGAGTGTTTCTCTGAACTATTTCCTGTACAATATAAATGTAAAAATATCAACTTTAAAGCAATCATGTCTTTTACTCAACATAGTCGAAATGCCATATCTTACTGCATGGAGATATCAAGTAGTTCCGTAATTTTCGCAGGAATGGAAGATAAACATGACATTAAAATTACTTCTACACAGAATACCATGAAAGGAAAAGATGCAAATAGAGCCCTACTTACTCCTCCTCCCCATCTTCATACTGAGTCATTTACTGCTGTTCATGGAAATTCCCCTCTATTGGCCCATCAATGTGAAAATTTTGCATTTCCTCCTCCTCCTCCTTCATCTGGTCGAAAACGAAGTGGACCTCGCCGTAAGTTCTTTGATTTTGCTTCATTCTTTCAGTGATCAATCTCTAATATTTAGCATCTTGACTCCAAGTTAATACGTGTCTAGTTGCTGCACCTTTGATTCTGTTCTTTATTTTTTCAGCGTGTCCAGTATGTTATCTCCCTGTGGAGCAGGCTATAGCTAGTATGCCAAGTTCTTCTTCAGAATCACCTGTACTACATAATTTGACATATGTTTATGATGAAAATCCCACTAGAACTGAACGACATGGAGGTTCTGAATTTGGTGGATTTCCAACTCTGAGACAGAGAAATGATTCATATGATATAAAAGAATCCATGACGGTCCACTGTGGGTATGTTTACCACAAAAGAATTTTATTAATTAATTGTGGTGCCTTGTACCTATTGGCAATTCCTTTATCCTTCTTGGCTGCCTTCTTGTCAGATTTGTGAAAGGCAATAAACCTGGTGACCAGTCTGGATTTAATGTTGATGATGCTGACCTTATGGAGTTGGAGACGTCCCATGAGATAATTGTTGCATCAGCTGTCTTTGGTATTTCCAAGTCTAAGAAATTGTATGATATTTTTTTAATTGCATGCTTTGGTTTGCCTTTTCTGATCGTTGCATCTTTGTTAGGAAACTATGACATAATACAGCAGCCAACAAACATTAGTGGGTTTTCGAGGAAAAATGTTCCATTCTACATGTTTATTGATGAAGAGACTGAAGCTTATATGAAGAATTCCAGTGTCCTGGGAAACAGTAGGAAAGTAGGATTATGGAGAGTTATTGTTGTCCGTAATGTTCCTTACACTGATGCAAGACGCAATGGAAAGGTCAGTTTATTTCGTGTGTCTTGGTTCGTCCTTTCTTTATAAAGCTTAGATCAATTGACTTTGTGGACATATATATATGTATATTATATATATATTTTTGGACTTTCTCAGATGTTTGTTTAGTTTCTTCCAACAACATTTGGAGATAGGAGATTGCTAATTATAAACTTAGTTTCTCAGATTCGCTCAAATTGATATAAGTATTTCATACACTAACAATCTTCACAATTTCCATATGCCCCAAATTTCTGAAGAAAATCACTGAATGCATATGTGAGTAGGTGATATGTTGATTTGTATAATTTGAGGATAAGACTTAACCCAAACTGTACCAGCCCTTTACAAAAGCCAAAGTCGAGATTGTTCTGGCTGCAGCATGCAGTTCAAATTCCAGTCTTGGTTCTGGTTCAAGTGCGGCTTGGAAAGTCGTAGTTCAAGCGAATATGTTGGGCAACAGGAGTTTGGTCCATAGTTAATTGACACTCCTAAACATAGTTTTAGTGATTCATTTATCTAGTGGTATTGATGTTTTGGGAAATTTAATCTCAAATGTCATAGCAGGTGGTGCTTTTTTAGTATAGTTCACTTATATGTGTGCTATCCAGAAATTGCTTAAAAAGTCTGGATTAAGATGGATATTGGGCAACGATCTAAATGTTATTTACACACCATGATTTTTTGGCAGATTCCAAAGCTTCTATTGCACAGGCTTTTCCCCAATGTCAGATATTCTATATGGATTGATGGAAAGCTTCAGCTTGTTGTGGATCCTTATCAGGTCCTTGAGAGGTACAATTATTTTCTGATCCTGTTTATTTACGTCCTGTGGTATTGGGAGGTATGCCGAAGGAAGTGTCTGAAAGGCTGTTTTTAAAATGTTTAGTAAGTTAGTGGCACAATGAGTGATAGTTTTTGTTTGTTTGTTTTTGTTTTATGGAGAAAAGTTTTGACATTATCTCACAAGAGAACTCAGTGTTTGCTTAGTCGTTAGTAATGTTTAATTGAGACTTGAGAGTCTGGTGCCGATAACTTATATGCTGTTATGTTATTTCTCTAGAGACTGAAGGTTCTGCTAGCTTCTCATTATCTACATCTCATTGCTATTCATTAGAACTCTAATTGGCTGTGGAGATGATAATGAAATACTTGCAAAATATAGTTTTGCTCCTCTGGGAAGATGTATGGTTAATTGCTTTGGTCCACTTCTGTTAACATATTGCAGCTTTAGAAAAAGTTGGGTTAGATTTGGGGCAGCATTATGATTGTATCGGTCATGATTATTCACATGTTCTTTCCAGTGAAAACTGAGCTGTTATCAATCCCTTTCAACATTTTTTTAAAATGTTATTTACTGGATGTTAAAACTGACGAGTGTCAGAAACTTTTGGTTTTTATGCGGTTATGTTTCTTGTATGTTGTAGTTGCCTTGGTGACGGAAACAATTGATCTCTGTTGTGAAAATGACTGTAGATATCTTTTGGGTGGGTGGGTGGGGGTTTATCTTTATTCACTTTTCTCTGATATTTTGGTTCAAAGTATGCCGAGCTATACTTTTCGATATACTTCTAAGTCGGATGATGAGAGAGAGGGAAGTTGAGACTAGAAACAAGAAACCAATTATTATTGGGGTCGGAGAATAAATTTTTCATTAAATCTTATTTTCTTTCATCATTTTAATGTGAAATGTTCCTAGTGGTTATGAAATAATCGCTGTTCATATTCTTCCAAGAAAAAGTTTATAACTACCCCACCTCACATGAAAACTTGGTGTTTGCTTAACTCTTATCCCAATCCAGTTTATTTAGGCATCTTCAGCTGCCCTGCTGTGCAATGCATTATTTTGGAACACTGTTAGTCTATTCCTAATCTTATATAAATCATTCTAGCATTGATGTGCATTCATGAATCATGTGCTTGGAGCAAGGAACTAGATTAGCTTTACATAAACCTTGATATTTTTAGACTTAAACCTTGTTCAGGTTCTTGTGGCGTCAGAATGCAAATTTTGCAATCTCAAAGCACTATAGACGGTATGATGTGTTTGAAGAGGCTGAAGCTAACAGAGCTGCTGGGAAGTACGATAATTCCTCCATTAATGAGCAGGTTGACTTCTATATCAAGGAGGGTTTACAACCTTATTCTGAGGCTAAGCTTCCAATAACGAGTGGTAGGTCATTTCATGTATGGGCATTTATGTGTAAGCTTATGTGTACACATGGTTGTTTACTTGTGTATGCTTTTTTCTCAATGTGTTTGCATGTTTCAGCTTTATTTTAATTGCAATTGGGTGTGTGCACTACCACTTTTTGCAGATGTTCCTGAAGGTTGTGTGATCATAAAGGAACACATTCCCATTACAAATTTATTCACCTGTAATTGGTTCAATGAAGTTGATCGTTTTACCTCCAGGGATCAGTTAAGCTTTTCCACAGTGAGGGATAAAATCATGGGAAAAGTTGATTGGAGCATTAATATGTTTTTGGATTGTGAAAGGCGCAACTTTGTAATTCAGGTATGACTATTTCTTAATAATGTCTATCGGGTTTAAAAGATTATTCAGAGTATAATGTTCGAATATCTTCTTGTTTATTTTTCTCTTAGAGCTCTAAGGCTTGTTAATGAGTCAGAGGCTTTGTTAAACATGAACATCTGAACGACTAGGTCTGTTTGGTAGAAAAATGGTTTCCACAAAAGCTTGCATTTGTTATATTTCAATCATGAAGGTTTTATAGATGCATGGTTCCTGTATGTTAAAGGTTTCTGTTGATAGACTGGGAGTTATGTGTCAAATAGCTTTGATTTGCAAAATGATTCATTTGCCAAGTAGTAATTTTATTGCTGTCTGAACTGTTGTATCCAACTCAAATTGTAGTTGTAAGTTTATTGGGAGGTCAAAATGACAAACTTGCATGTATTTCTAACCAAGTTGTGTTAACGTTCTGTCTATCTTTTGTTGTCTTCCTTTTTTCCATATAAAAAAGAAAAATATACCAGCTCATAGTGATTGCATTGTACAGGCATACCACAGAGAGTTGCTGGAGCAGATGCCTCCTCCCCGTCCTCCGAGGGTTGTGATTCGTCGTACACCAGCTTTGCCTCATGTTATCATATCTGTAAAGACTCCACCTGGGAAGAAGCGTGGACGAGGGGATAAGAAGCGCCATCGGAAGGTTGTTGCTGTTAGTAGAGACAACATGCAATTCTAATTGTTCTTTCTTCTTTCATTAATAACCCTTTTGACTATAAGAAAATGTAAATCTCCCCTCCCCCTTTGTTACAAAATTATACATCACGGGGTAGGAAGATCTGATTAGATCTGTGTAGGATAGGAAAGGACAGATACAACTCTAATTCTTGTTTGGAAATTGTTGATATCTATTCAATCTTCTTTTTGTCCTGCAAAGTACTCATTCCTAAGTGTACTTCCACCTTAATTTCTACACATATTCAATCTAGTTCTATGGCCAAAACTAAGCGAGTTTTGTTAACAATTCCTTCATTTACTTCAATTCACAGAGGTGATACTGATTGTTGAAGTTGAAGTGGGATAGGAGCTTAGCTTCTGTAAGAGTTGATGCTTTCATTCCAACATTGGTTCAAATGGACTAGTATTCATACCAGGACAGGCAGTCTCTGATCTCCATGTGATTTTATACTTGCCACTAGTTGTCTGCATTGGTAAACGTGCGGATGCCCCCTCATGAATCTGAGGGATTGATCAACCCAAGGCAAAGGCCAAAGGTCTTTGTATTGAATATGAGATACGGAGGAAGGGAAAGGTTGTTGTCATTGTGTTAATATATGAAACAAAGTAATAATACAGCTATTGCTTTGCAACCATTTCTTATATATTGCAGGCTCATAGCTTTTGACAAATGCTTCAAGTCTTTAACTTTAGTTCAAGGCGTGAAAGCACTATTGTTTTTGTTCAAATTAAATTCTTGTAGCTATCAAAGAAATCAAGAAGTTCAATTATCATGACCGACGACTAGTTCAAATCGACTTTGACTTGAATCTGATAAATGGACAGGCAATAAGCATGGTGGCCCAAAATGATTCCAAAGCCAAAAAATTTGATTAAAATGAACTGAAATGAAAATAATTCAATGCTTCATGACCCACAAAAATGCTCCAAGTGCTGTGCAAAACAAGGGAGCAGGAAAAGGATGGCACTTTTTGCATCAGGTATGGTGTTTGGACTTTGGACTTTGGGAGAAGGGAGCAATCTGTATTATCTTTATATATTCTATGCCATTTATAGCATACCAATAATCACAAACAGCTCATCAAATCAGACCCAAAGTTCACTATATAGAAAAGAAAAGAAGCTCCCCACTCGGATCAGAACAAGAGAAGCCCTTCCACAAGAATAAGCAAGCAAAGGCTTTGTCTGTTTCTCCACTCTGACCATAAATATCTTTCTTTTCAGTTTCATTTCTAGGGGTTTTCAACTTTTTATGGGTTTTTCTTCTTTGAGGTTTTGATTCTTGATTTCAAGGCTTCTTTTGAGACAATCTTGAATCCTTGATTAGTGGGTTTAGTTGGGTTTCTTGAATTGTAGAGTGAAAGCTAAGTAAAGTTAGATTCTAATCAATTCACTTCTTCTGGTTCTCTTCTATGATTTCTACAAATTTACAAAAAAGAGAGAAAGAAAAGGAAATTGGGGGGGGGGGTTTTTTTAGGACTATATGATCTTCATCTTTCAATAGCAATAGGCTTTACAGTCCAAGGATAGGCCTTGGCTAGTAGTATTGTGGTCTTTTGTTGTTTTGAGATGATCAATTGGAAATCATGGTTCTAAGATATTTCTGTTGACCGAGTATAGCTGAATAGAACAGATTTGAAGAAAGATTAGGGTGATACTTGGGGGTTTTAACCAATGGGCTTATCTGGGTTCTTCTTGATTAGTATGCTCCACTCTGTTATATGTCTTGTAAGTGGAGCTTTCATGATGTTCTACTCCAATGAATTCTCTGTGTTCAACCATGGCCTTGAGACAGCAAGCAAGCTTCGAGGGTCAACGCCTCATGATCAACTCTTGATTCAAACCTCGAATTCCTTCTCGGGTTGGCTTCTGTTTGCCATTGGATTCCTTCTGTTCATGGTGGCTTTTGTCAAGGACTCTAAATTCCAGAGCTTCTTTGCTAAAGGGTGTGTGTTGCTTCACATATCCATGGCTATTTGGAGAGTTTACTTTGGGAGGGAACTCGAAGACCTTGCCAGAGATTGGCCTAAGCAGGTCCTCGGAGACATCACATTGGCGCTTTCCTGGGGTTTTCTTCTTATGTATTCATGGAGGGAGAAGTATGATTAGTAATGAATTGCTGTAAATTTGCTAGGGAAAATGCATAGGAGGAACACATTTTTGGATAAAAATTTGTGGATTGCTTTTCTCAGCTTCTTGATCATATTTTGCTGAATGAATTGGTGTATACATGGTATGAAATTCTGGTTCAAAGTAGAGGCTAGCTCTTGCAAAACAGAGACATGAGAACAATTTATTCCAAATATGTATAGTTACTTTAACTCGTGTTCATTCCTTGTTGGCTTCATACCTCCATATAATGATCTTGATTGTAAATTTCTTTACCTGATATATGATAAAAAGTGGTGCAAATTGTGTTTTGGTTTGTAGCTAATTTCATTTGAGTTTAGGACAATGGGACATGGATGATGGAATTTTCTTCATCATGATGGTCATGGTTTTGTATTTTGACTACAGAAAGTGAGACAGTAGAGGGGTTTTGTTTGATTCTTATCCTTCCTTTATTTGGTGCTGACTAGCATTCCTGGAAGAGTCATCATCACATAATGTTAAGACCAAAAAGAAAGTCATCACATCATGTAAGATTGTAAGCTATGCTATAACTCAGCTAGATCTTGGAACCCCAGGCCGACCACCACTATGGCCAAAATGCTCTTCTTCTTCTTCTTCTTTTTTCCTCACTTTCGTAGGATGTCGGTTCGCCACAGTAAACAAATGACAATTTATGACTTTTTAACTTTGATTGCTCTGTTAAGTAGATATGGTTATTTCACTGTTTTTTGCGGAAAGGTTTTTCGAAATTGTTAGATTTTTATGGGGTAACTGTGACATTCTAAGAGTTTATTATAAAATTGTTAAGAACTTTCTATCTTACATAAAACAAGGTTTTTAATTTTTTTTTCTCTTTCTATTACAATGATCACCTTCTGATTGTCCAATTGAGTCAGACTCAAAATCTTTCACGTATGAATAACCAATCTCTCAATTGCGACTATATCAATTACTAGATGGTCAGAAATTTGTAGTTATTTGCCACAAAAAAAAAAAAAAGAAAAAAAAAGAAAAAGAAAGAAGAAGTGTGGGACACGTGTCAGTAAAATGGATGAAGAACAGAGAGCGTACAAAAGAGATGGGCACACGAGATTTTAGTTCTACTTCTTAGGCAGGCTGATGACTAGGGAAAGGTTCGAGAAGAGAAAACACAGGAGATTAGTAAAGGAGATGACTGTAAATCCATTTCATCCAAGGGTTAGTCAAGAGCGAACCGCATTTGAAGAACTGTTTTGTCTGACACCGGCCTATTGCTTATTTGGGATTAATCGTTTGATATTATGCTTAAAGCACAATAATTCCGGATGGACAATTCTTAAGTTTATTCTCTGGTTGAACAATCATGTTCACCTTTATTGTCGATTAACATACTTTTACTTAATGAATTTATCATCCAACTGTCCATATCTTAAATTAGCCTTTAAAGATTATCTCTGTAAAGAATCAATCGAATCAGTAATCGTTTAATTATTTAATTGATTCAAACAAATAGATGGTTCTAACAACATTTACTATTATTATGATTAACCGTCCATGCATTTCATAGATATGAATAACTAAAAGGTCTTCAATTTGATTTTTTTTCTTCTTTATAGTGTTATGCAACATGAATGGTTGGATTAGAAAATTATAAAGTTAAAATGTATTAATCATAATAGAGGGTGAATATGTTAATTCACTCTGGAGTGAATTTAGGAGTTGTCCATTCACTCATTCAGGACTGGACTGACTCAGTAGACCTGCAATACATGTGTATTGCATTTGTTGGTTATACCATACTGTTAGTACAAATATTGTTGGCATTCCTTCATTAACAAAACCTTACTCCATTGGTCTAAATTATTAAAGAATCCTTGTCTGCAAAATATAAAGTGTTGCCTTGCTGCCTTGTCAATAGACCAAATTTAAAGAATCCTTTTGACCTCATGAGCGCTAATTCTTGCATTGCATATCTTTCGAAAAGTTTTTACTGAGGTATGGTGTGCTTCTTCTGATGGCTTCTTAATTGCTTGTGATTTGTACGATTTGTATTATATATCTACAGTGTAGGTAGTGTGTAAAATGTTCAAAATGCAGTTGTAATCAAAGTCGATCAGCTAGGTTTAAAGGTTTTTAGCTTTCAAAATGGTTTTCCTTTACCTTTGTCAGGTGGATTTAAGGGGCACGCATGTTAACGATTAAGGAAACTGTTTCTCTCCCTCTTCTATATATTGAGAAAGTCTATTCCGTCTTGCTGTCATTGAAAATATTTGGTTTTCAATCCCTTTGTTCATCAAGAGCTTCTCTCTCTAGTTTCTTATTTTTCAATAGTGTATTGTTCCATGTTAAAAACATTTTGAAGATTACAAACCTTTCAATCATATTCATTTCTTGCATCATGAGGTCATTTGGGTATGTAACTTATATCTTAAGAACAATCATAATCGTTAAGAAGACTAATACAATAGGCATGCTTGAAAACAGATTATTACAAAAGGAACCAAGATATATACATACCTGAAGCAGTAAAAGCATCAAACGCCATTGTGCAAGTCCAGTCTTCTGCAAAGCTCTATGTTCGAGAATACTCACAATGGGGCTGAGATTCCTTAGTACTCATGTTAAGAGGATGCAGGGACCTTAGACTTATATAGAGGTTGATTATTAGGATTCATCCCATAATAGCAATCCTAATACTAAAGCAATTAGGTCCTCTATACTCTGTATCAATGTAATCACTTCTCATAGAAATAAACTAAGTTTCCCAATACGATAAGGATCACAGATATAAAATCCTTATAGTTTCAGGGATAGAATCTTTAATACAATCTTGATCACTTCATCCATAAGTAACCATATGCAATTGTTGAAATCATAATGTGAATAATGTAAGTCCAATCTTACAGGGTGCTGCAAGCTTCAAAGGTGAAATTTTCAAGAAGAATTTGTTGCGTTCATAGCTTGTATCTTTACTAAAATTTCTAAGTGTTTCACTTGTGTAAATATTCAGCAAGGAGCAAGCACAAACAATCTAGTGAGTTGGTCTAGAAAAGATTGCTGCGGTCAGTGCAATCCCAGTGATTGTAATCTTGTAATTTGTTTTTCATTAGTGATTTGCTTTTGGCATTCAAGAGTTAAAGGCCATGCCACACATATTTTCCCTTGATAAGGTTTTTACTGTGTGAACAAAACTTGTGTTCTTTACTGCTTTAGTTGGGTTGTTTGATATTACTTTCATTCTCATCAATATCAATTCTCAAGATTGAACATTTAGTTTCAATCTCTGAGAGAGTAAATATTGAATGAAAAATTGGTTGTGAGCCTATCACTTCCCTTCTAGGCTCCTTCTAGGATTTTTACATACAGAACTGTGGAATTGGAGTAGCGACCAACTTTTTGCTAAATGTTATTATTCTCTAATTTTGTTTGGTTTCGTCTGCCTTTAGTTTGCCTTATGCGTTGGTTTTTTGTATTGGCTTGGAGGCTTTAGGTTAGTTTAATTTGTTGCTAATTAACTTACTGGCAATGCCAGAAGCTAGTGCTAACAACGTGGAATTGAACCTTTCTTTTGATTGAAGAAGTAAGAGCATCAGCAGTGGGGACTCACATTTGGGTCCAAAATCAATAGAACTGAGTTGTAGTGGGTTGGGAAAAAATGGACATATGTACCTCAGACTTAAAAGTTGGATCAGATTTGATCCAAAGAAGAACCCGAATGAGTTTGAACCCAAATTTTGCGGGCCCCACCATGTGGCAAAAAATCTGAATGTGCATGTATTAGACCATACCATAGTGGAAGCATTTGTGTTTTGAACCCAAATATGAGTCTAAAAATAAGTCATACACCACTGTAGCACCCAATAAAATTAAGTAATTTTAATTTTATACATATTCAGGTTGACTCGAATCACTATTCCAATCAATTTGGACCCAAATTTGAGTCCAAAAATTGAATCCTCACTGCTGATGCTCTCAGTGGCGGATCTAGGATTTGAAAATAGGGAGGGCTACATATTTATGTGTCCCTTTAGGCGAAGCCCAAAAAATTTTTTTTAGTACAATAATGCACAGGTGTGCGAATGCAAGGGTGGGGAGATGAGAACTTGAGAGTTCAAGTGTTCAAAGATTGAATTTAGTCAGTAATTTAGGCCTTTTTGCGAAGAATGAGAATTTGTGATGGACGGAGAGAATGGAAGAGCTAGAGAGCAGTTTAACTTCGATAATTTGAGAGTTCGGGAGGTTTCGTTAAACAAACATACATATAAACAAAAAATATACATCACATATATAGTTTTTTTTTTCAACCCAAAAGTTTGTTCTGAATATAAAGCCATGGATATGACGAAATAGTTAGCAAATAAACCCAAGCCCAATCTGCAAAGTTAACTCTATAAACTTGAATTGATTACTCAACATTCGAATGAGGCCAAGCTCCTGGCCGAGATATTGAGGTAGCACAACAATTGATAAAATGATAAGTATTGAAATCAATTAAACCCACAACAATTGCACAACAGAAAGAAGACCCATTGATCGACCTTGATAAGTTTTGAAATCAATTAAACCCACTTACTCACGTCAATTAAACATTTAAACCCACATCAATTAAAGTATACATATTTTTTTTTTTCAAGCCTAAAAATCTCGGACGGGCTCCAGCCCGCCCAAGCTACTACTTGGATCCGCCCATGGATGCTCTTAATAGACAACTAAGTGCGGGTGAGCTTTGTTGTCAAGTATGAACCTCACCGGGTAAGAGTGGAGGAGGAAAGTCCAAGAATGCTTAGAGAATTGATTTGTATGCTAAAGATACAATAAAAAAGACAAGGAAAATAAAATAAAATAGCTAATTGTCTTTGCTAACTGCTAAGGTAAGCAAACAATTATCTATAGGGCTAAATACTGGTTACTACCCTGTGGTTTAGGTCCAAAATTAATTCAATCCTTGGACTTCTAATTTTATCAAAAACACCCATGCAGTTTCAATTTTGATCTAATAGGTCCAATCTGTTAGTTTTTCGATAATTTAGTCATTTAACTTGTTAACGTGGCTCATATATGACCTATGTTTTATGATGTGGTGTTGATGTGACATGCATAGTCAATTTAGGAGTGAGTCTCATTATTAGAAATCTATCAAATAAAAAGTTTTTCATCAAATAATCCAACTATAAGTTGAACCCATAACAGAATATTAACAAATTAGACCTATTAGATCAAAATTGAAAGTACATGAGTGTTTTTGATGAAATTAGAAGTCTAAGGACTGAATTAATTTTGGACCTAAACCACAGGGTAGTAACTAATATTTAGCCCTTATCTATATCACAGTGATTTGATGGCTGAAGAGCGATGAGGTGTGGACTTGACCTTGTGAAGATTAACTCACAAAGGGAAAGTTGAATTCATTAAGAAGAAGAAAGGTCTACTAGAAAATTACTGTTGACTTTGAACTCGAATCATGCTTTGTGTTTCTTAATTAAACATTTATCATGGCATGATCAGAACTTCACCAAGTCATAATAGTAAGTTAAACTTGCTCAACTTGACCTACAGAAGCCCTTCTGAACTGGTGTTCTACTATTTCATGAGCAAAGGGTGTGGAAAGTAGGTGTTGCCGCGATTGTTGTCAGATCGCCAATTACCTAGACTATACATCTGCCACAATTTCTGTCCTAGATCGAAAGCGATGGAACTCGATCTATCTCTAGTCATCAACTTGTTGGTGTTACTTGCAAGACGGGTATATTCGTGCCATTTGGAAATGAAGAGGAAACTTCATGTTAGTTGTCAGTACTATACATGCCTTCGTTATCATGATATATTTCAGGTGGTTCAACCTGTTGTTTCGATAGAGAACCGTGAAGGATAGAGTACGGTGAAGATCTGATGCTTTCTAGCCATTAGCCCTCGGTGCACAAGCCATCGTAGTAAAATGACTAAAATCTCCGCCTCATTGCTCTTCAGCCATCTAGCTTATCAATTTTCTTATATATACATTTTTTCTCGAGTAATGTTAGGTGAACCACATTTTTGGGTACCACATGCATTCCATCTTATGTAGCAACTGATGTGATACAATCACGTAATTTAATGAAATTCTGTGATAGGTTAGACTTTCTACCACATTAGCTACATAAGGTAGAATGCATGTGATATCCAAAAATATGATTCACCTAGCATTATTCATTTTTTCCCTAATGCAATGTACATGTGTTAGTGCAAGGATATACATAGGCGTGACATCACTGTGATTAATTTGAACAAGTTTAGTTTTAATCAATTGATTGTATAGTCTTAATCCTTTTTCTAGGCCATCTGGCTACATGTTTTTGAGATCCCTAAAGAAATGGTCCGATATATAGGATAAATGATATTTAAGGAGCAATATAAATTTTTAGAGGTTTTTGAATATAGGTCCAATTTCATTTCATCATAATGGTTGGAGCCCATGGATGTTTTTATTATCATTCTAGATCCATTAATTTTTTGTCATTATATATTCATACCCATTTTCCCTCTTGAGTTATATATAGAAAAAATTAATTGCATTTAAGCATTTATTTATTTCAATTTGAATTTTGAATCCATGATGAACCTGTAATAATTCAAAAAATGATTAAATTTAGTTTACTCCCATGAGGTTTGGGATTAACTTTATGTTAGTTCATATGATCTCAATTTAATTAACAACACTCTTGAGCTTACTAATTTCAGTCAGTCGTGTCTAATTTCTCAAGTTCCGTTCAAATTGGACGTTAATTGCTGACCTAGACCCAAGCTTAGGGGCTAAATTATACTTGCAACCCCTTGCGTAGAAATCAACCCCATCTTCTTCTTCTTCCTCAGATTCTCTTCTCCCCAACAACCATGTCGATCTCTGGCTACCAAAATCACCGCCCCCATCACATCCTAGTCTTCCCCTATCCTCCACAAACCCATATCTATCCACCACCTTCTCTCCCCCCTTCTCTTTCTTTCTCTCTCTTAGCTCCGATGGGCAACTCGGTAGAACGCAACAGCTTCAAAACTCTAAATTCATCATATAAATTTGCGGGCATTCTACCAATACCCAAAACCTACAAACCAGAATTAGACCAAGCCCACCAAATATAAAAAACTAATCAATATCCATCAAAATTTAGCATAACAATTCTATTCTGGGGTCCAGAGAATGAAAAAAGTGATGGTGGCAACTCATCCACACACGTCTTTAGAGCAGATGCACCCATGCACTGATTGAGTGACTAATTGGGCAATTGTTAGCAAATGGGCAATGCACCAATGAAAAATTGCCTGACTAATTGCTGGGGCCCACGTGGGGACCAGCTGCCTAGGCAATTGGATGACCAATTCTTGCCCAACAGTTTGCCCGACTGATTGGGGTGGGCTCCACATCTTGCACAAATGTCATCGCTTGTAGACACAAATTTGGGAAATGGTTCTTTATTCACAGTCGTTGGATCTCAATCCGATGGCTGTAATTAAATACCAATGGTAATGTTTCTTTTTTCACCTAAAAATTAATTCAAAAGTTAAAAAAAAAAATCTCAAATGGATTGGTCAGTGACATAGTCAGTTACATGGTCAGTTACATGGTCAGTTACATGACCAGTTACATGGTCAGTTACGTGACCAGTTACAGTTACTTGGTCAGTTACATGGTCAGTTACGTGACCAGTTACATGGTCAGTTACGTGACCAGTTACATGGTCAGTTACGTGACCAGTTACATGACCAGTTACAGTTACTTGGTCAGACATGGTCAGTGAAATGGTCAGTTACATGGTCAGTGACATGGTCAGTTACATGGTCAGTTACGTGACCAGTTACAGTTACTTGGTCAGTGACATGGTCAGTTACATGGTCAGTTACGTGACCAGTTACATGACCAGTTACAGTTACTTGGTCAGACATGGTCAGTGACATGGCCAGTTACATGGTCAGTGACATGGTCAGTTACATGGTCAGTTACGTGACCAGTTACAGTTACTTGGTCAGTGACATGGTCAGTTACATGACCAGTTACATGACTACTTGATTAACATATGCATTAATTTTTTATTAAATTAACATTGTATGATTATTTTAATTGTTAATTGTTTAGTTAATTAAATTATAAGTTTAATGAATTATTCAAATTTGAAGTGTGAATAGTGGATTGGCAGGCAAATTGCCTTTCATTGGTGCATTGTATAAGCTGAAGGTAATTGCCAATTTGAGATGAATAGTAGATTGGTAGTACCAATTTGGTTAGCAAATCAGCAATTGCCCTTGGTTTATGGGTGCATTTGCTCTTACAATCAAATTCAACACAGTTTAAGACTGCGAGGAAGGCCTCTAGTGAGAAACTCGGCCATACTTTTCCGGTGTGTGAGTGTTGTGTGGACGACTGTGATCTTGATTTTGATGAGGACAATGTCGTGGGCTTCGACGCCTCCCCCACTACCTGCTTCTTACCATTGTTAGCAACATTGGCTTCTCAAGGCGGCGGCTTCTGAGCTGGACAGTGCCGTGGGTTTCAACGCCTCCTCCGCCACATGCTTTTTACCGTCATTAGCAACAACGGCTTCTGAGATGGAGATAGTACATGATGAAGAATTGGAGTTTGGTTCCAAACTCGGCGATTACAGTGGCTGTTGCTGCTCTTGTTGGAGTTTCTAGAGGGCTAGGGTTATGGCTCTGGTTCGAAAGCAGAGAAAGGATTAAGGTGAAATTGAAACCTCCATGACGGTTATGTCGTTTGTGATCCTGGCTCTCTCTCTCTCTCTCTCAATTTGATTTTTAATTTTGTTTAGGGGCTTAAGGGTGGATTCAGAGAGCGCAACAGTGTGAAAGTGTTGATGAAAGAGACTAAGCAAGAGAGAAATGAGGGTTTAGAGAGAGGGTTTCAAAGAAGAGAGAGGAAATGACCATTTTAGTCCTTAAAGTGGGCCCATTATCAGAGTTAACGTCCAATTTAGACTGAGCATAGTGAAATTGGACACGGCTGACTGAAATTGAAAAGCTCAGGGGTGCATCTGATTAAATTGAGACCACATGGACGAACATTTACAGAGGTTTTACTGTACAATAGTGAAATTTCTTGAGTTTCAAAGTTGTAAACACTAAGGTCATGAGGTTGAACTCTATTAAAAACGCAATCATGATAGAAATATATGCAATTTTGTTAACCATTTGTCATAATATAGTAAGATTTAGGTGTAAATGCTAATTATTTCATTTCCTAAATTGTCAACTGTTGTTGGTGAGGAAAAATTCCGATCAGGAATTTGATCCAACAATTAATGTGGACTAAATTGGGAGCTGAACCGGGGATAATCGAGAAGCTTGTATTCGTTGTTGACTTGATGTTGATGAAGTGGAGACCTCTCTTCGCTTCATAATCTGTCTCCGCTTCGTAACCTTTCTGTGCCCCGTAACCTCTCTCCGCTTCGTAATCTCTTTTTGCTTCGTCACCTCTCTCCACTTCGTAACCTCTCTGTGCCCCATAACCTCTCTCCGCTTCGTAACCTCTCTTCGCTCCGTAACCTCTCTTCGCTTCATCACCTCTCTCCGCTCCGTAACCTCTCTTCGCTCCGTAACCTCTCTTCTCTTCGTCACCTCTCTCCGCTCCGTAACCTCTGCTCTGTCACGTCTCTTTGTTTCGTAGTTTTGATGAGGAAGCAGAGACTCCTTTTAGTCATCGGTGGAGAAAGGTAGAGTTCTATGTCATACCTGGTCGTCTTGCCCCCTATTTATAGGTGCATCACGGCTTGGGTTGCAAGTAAACTTTCATGCTAAGTCGTCGATAACTTGGGCGGCAAGTTACGATTAATATCGTAGTTATTCCAGTAATTATCACCACTTATGGGGTTACAATCATTGCCATACTAATCAACTTACTGTTGTAATGATTGCCGCACTTACCGCTACATTCATTTTCACATTTATTTTTGTCTTAATTGTAGGACAAAAATATTTGACCACTCCCACAACTTTTGTAATTTATTTTTTACTAAAAGGATTAGAAAAGTTCGTCTCCATTCTTCTCAAAAAAAAAAAAAAAAAGTTCGTCTCCAATGCCAACTGGGAAACTCGATTTCTCTTGGAATTACGACAACGCCTTTTCCCGGTTGCCATAGGAAAGAAAAATCTATAATAATAACAAGATAAAAAAAAAATAAAAAAAAGTTAAAAGAGTAATTAGTTAATTACACTTCCACAACGTACCATCACCACCAACACCAGAGAGACTCTGCGAAAACCTAAACCCCCCTAAAACCCCAGAACCCCAAAAATGAACATCTTCTTCACCTATTCCTCCCATTTCCTCAAACCCAGCTCCAAAACCCTCCACCCCATCCCTCTCCTCCTCCTCCACAACCTCACCTCCACCAGACCCATCTCCAAATCCACCTCCATCCCCAAGAAAATGGACCGCGTCCGCGACCACGGCTACGACAACTACATGGAAATCGAGAAGAAGATCCGCAAAGTCCTCAAATTCCAGGCCCTCATTCTCTCCCAGCCCCACCAGATCATCCAAGCCTCTCGCCTCGACATGCTCGCCCGCCGCCTCGGCTTCAAGCAGCACGAGGCCGCCGCCTTCGTCCTCAAGTTCCCTCACGTCTTCGAGATTTACGAGCACCCGGTTCAGCGGGTCCTCTATTGCCGGCTGACCCGAAAAGCCCACCTCCAAATCGAGCAGGAGAAGCGGGCCCTGGCGGCCCAGGTCCCCGACGCCGTGACCCGGCTCAGGAAGCTGGTGATGATGTCCAACACGGGTCGGATCCGGCTCGAGCATGTTCGGATTGCCAGGTATGAATTCGGGCTACCCGATGATTTCGAATGCTCTGTAGTTCTCAAGTACCCTGAGTATTTCAGATTGTTTGATGCTGATGAGAGTAGGAGTAAGTACATTGAGGTAGTTGAGAAGGACCCAAGTTTAGCTGTTTGTGCTATAGAGAAGCTTAGGGAGAGAGAATATAGGGAGAAGGGGGTTGATGCTGAGGATATAAGGTTTTCATTCATTGTGAATTTTCCGCCGGGGTTTAAGATAGGGAAGTATTATAGGATTGCGGTGTGGAAATGGCAGAGAGTGCCGTATTGGAGTCCTTATGAGGATGTTTCGGGGTATGACATGAGGTCGCTTGAGGCGCAGAAGAGGATGGAGAAGAGGGCCGTGGCGGTGATTCATGAGCTGTTGAATTTGACCGTGGAGAAGAAGATTACGTTGGAGAGGATTGCGCATTTTAGAATGGCGATGAATCTGCCGAAGAAGTTGAAGGAGTTTCTTCTGCAGCATCAGGGGATTTTCTACATTTCGACTAGGGGGAATCACGGGAAGCTTCATACAGTGTTTCTTAGGGAGGCTTATAGGAAGGGTGAGTTGGTAGAGCCGAATGATTTGTATTTGGCGAGAAGAAAGTTGGCTGAGTTGGTGTTGATGAGCCCAAGGAAGGCGAAAATGGATAGTGAATTGGTTAGTTACCATAGAGACTGGGGAGATGATGAGAGGGGGTTCGTTGGAAGAGAATGTGTCGAGAGTGCTTTTGAAGATTTTGGGGGTTGCAATGATGGTAGGCAGAGGAGGGACTCGAATGCGGGTGATGATTATGACTCCGATACAGACGATGGTTCTGATAAAACTCTGGATGAAAAGGATGTCTGTGTAACGGATTGATTGAGACAACATTTATTTGCTCTTCAAAGCATCAAAACCATGGGTGTTGCAATGTGTTGATGGTACTAGGAGATTGAAAGTTTTGATCACCATTTTGCGGGCCAAGGTTTTGAGATTGAAGGCTGCAGTCACAAGAAAAAGCCACAACGAGGTTGTTTTGTGTTTTCTTTCTAGGTTTGATTCTTCTTTCTCTAAATTTATTGATGATTGTTTGGATTTCTGATTTAGGTTCTTTTCCGGGTTTGATTTAGATTGTTTCGTTGCTTCGGAAGAATGGAAATGTGAATTCCGGAAATTACTGTGGGCAGGTAGATACTTGGCACTTTTCCAATCTAAGTTTGTTTATTTGATTGTGTATTTGTGCATTTCAATCTCTGTTTGAGTAAAATCTGGCTCGTGGGTAGTTACAAAGATTCGTACTTTGTATCTTTTCATGCATAAATTGGGACCTAGAATTGAGAAATTGTAGCTCATGATGGGCTTTAATTAGATTCCTGTTTTGAATTCTATTAGAGGCGGATTGCCACTGTTCAGAGGGAATGCGAGTCCCTGGCTTTCCTCATGTCCTCTAAAAAACCCTAAAGAAGTTCCTAGAGGTAACTCCACTACTGCCTATAGCTAGCTTTTTGTAATCTCTCATATTTCATAATTACCTATGCTCTTCAACAGGGTTAAATAGGAATTCAAAGAAAAGCATGCTAAGGCTGGCACAGTGTATGATGCAAAGATTTTGTAGGGGGTTTGTGGCTTATCAGTGCGTCCGTGGGACAAACTCTGTATTGATAATTAGTGACAATATGAGGGTTATGGTGCATCAGAGTTTGGTGGTCGGTGAGCCATCTGGTTTCGTGTCGAGTGCTGCAACATCTGTTTGGATGCCAGTGTCAAGGTCAAGGCTGTTTGGATGCCAGTCTCAAGGTCAGCTGCAGTCCACTGCAAGTCATGTAACAGATTGACAAGGATACGGATGTGGCAAACAGTGTTTCTCTCTTTAATGCCAAGGTGAGCATAAGAGTAGTGTCTTTTAATGTTGTTCTGTGTTCATTCAATTTGATTGTTCATGAGTTGTCATCTTCTTGATATTTCAGTGTCTTGATGTCAATAACAATAATTACATGCTGATGTTCCAAGAGACGAGGACGGACGCTTCAGGGTCAGCAGTTGTGTATGCACTGATTACTCCAACAAGTTCAGATATCATGATGGATGTCGTGTACGAGGGTGGTGATTCTACTTATGTAGATCTCTTACTATCAGGATTTGCAATCCTTGTGGTACATCTGAGTATCTGACTATGCCAAAGGCGAAGGAAACGGCTCTGATGACAGTGGATGTCTGCTGACAGTTGGATTCCAAATCGTGTTTGATTGGTGGCCAACCGACATCCAAGCTCACTATGCAGTCGGTTAAGACTAAATTGATCTCATCTCCCCCCACCATTCAGAAGAGATCAAAACTGGCTCTTCAAATAAATGATGGCCCTTGAAATACATGATGTTTATGACTGTTTAGCATAGTTTAGTTTACCTTGTCTTTGTCTTTTGTGTTTTGAGAAAAGAAAATACAGGAGATGGATGTAAAGTACAACCTTTGAATTCAAGAGTTTCGAGTCGAGAACGAACCGCATTTGGAGTACTGTTTTACGCTGATACCGGTGCTCTTGCTTATTAGGGATTAATGGTCTGATTTTAAGCTCAAAAGAACAAAGGTTCGGGTATTAACTCAGTGGACCTGCGATATGTTTATTGCATTTGTTGGTTATACCATACAGAACTGTGGAATTGGAACAGCGGCCACTTGTTTTTGCTAAATGTTATTATACTCTAATTTTGTTTGGTTCGTCTACATCTGGTTTATTGTTGCTAATTGTCTTGGTTGGAATGGTAGAAGCTAAGCATAACGCTAATAGTGCTTAACGCCTAAACTAAACCTTCCTTTTGATTGAAGAAGCAGTTAATAGATTTGTAAGAACCTCACTGTCGACCTAAGAATGGAGCTCGTTGGTTGTATGAGGTCGCCAGAGGTCCACGAGGAGGTCGTCGCAGATCTCATAGAAGTTTTAGGAGGTTTATTAACCCCCAATAAAAGTTGTTATTGCCTCTATAACAGTTTTATTAAGTCTATAACAGTTTTATTAAGTTTTATTAAAGCAACTCTAACAGCTTCTCTAAAATTTATGTATTATAGAGAAGCAAAAGTCAAAACTTTAGTCATTTTTTTTTCTCTTACTCTAACAAATTCTTCATTTTACAGCAATCTCTAAAATCTCCATAATTCTTCCTTAAAATTTTAGATATTGCTGTAAATTTAGGGAATCTTGTTTTCTCTTTCCTCAATAAAATGAAGATATATAGTTATAGAGAATCTGTTGGAGCAAAAGTGACTCATTTTTCCCTAAAATATAGAAAAATCAAAACATGAAGAAGCTGTTGGAGTTGCTCTTACTCCCTAATAAAGTTTTATTGTGGAGAGTCTTAGCCTTTGATTTTGTGATGGCTAATACTTGTGACTTGGGTTTCTGTTGCTGCTTTGATCAAACTCAAGGACGTGGACTTGGGAGGATTTTACTTTCTGTGTTTATTTTTGAATCATCAACAATGCAAATGTGGAGCAATTTCGGAGAAATAGGTAAAGCCCAAAATGGCCAAACTACAAGAGCTCCATCGATGGGGGGTGGTGGTTGGCTTCATTTTTTATTTTGTTATGAAAATTTACAACACAAAATTCCAAACTAAGCCAAATTTAAATTTTAAGTTGGGTAGAAATGCCGAAGTGTAGCAGAAGACGACAAATCTTAAATAGCAGCAACACCAGCAATAAAGTTTTGCCCCTTAAATAGCTTTAAAGGAATGTTAAAAAAAAAAAAAGTACTAAAATGAGTCAAAATTATCTCACTGACTATTCTACCCTCAACCTAATTAAACAACTACTATCATGCCACTCAACATCGATCTCTCTCTCTTTCTCTCTCCTCCCTCTATCTCTTTATGCAGAATCACGACTTCTTCTTCTCTCTCTCTCCCCATCCCTGTTAACTCTAGCGACATTTATGGACTGCAGTCTTTGAGATTGATCTGCTTTCTTCTCGGACTCGGGTCTCAAACCCGAACAAAGTCATATACGGACCATCACAAACTCCTCGCCATACTTGTCCAGTTTCCGCTTCGACGATAAACGCGTCACCACGACCACTGGAGGCTTCTCCTCGCTCGATTTCATGTTGCAGTGAGCGTTGGGTCACTCCGATCTGAACAAGCGGCAGCTCGAGATAAAGCAGCTTATGGAGGAACTCAAAACGTTGTCGGATCCTCAATTGATGAAGGTGGCGACATTCGACCTGCAGAATCGCATGGGGCTGTTGTTGGACATTTACAGGTGGGCCCTTCTCATTTGCCCGCAGCGTCTGGTTTCGACTCCAGAGTGGTTGGCGTTTTCGTGCAGCTTCTGGTGAACTGTTCTGACGATGTGCTCGAGTATGTTGACTTCACCGATCTGTCCAATAACTCATCGGATGGGTTCAGTATTTGATCGGAGTTGCCACTGTGATTTGAAGGTTTTGTTGAATGGATTTAATTTTGCGCCATTTCCTTTAGTTGCAACCAAAAAAAAAACGTCATCGATTTTGTTTGGCATTTGCTCTCTCTCTCGCTTTTTATGAAGAAACCATACTATTAGCTTGGTTTGGCATTTTCTACATTTATTTGTGATTTACTGATGGCCAATGGTAATTACTTTAGGTTGACTTATGAGAATGAAAGAAAAAAAAAATTATCGGGGGGCAATAAATGTTTTGAATTGATGTAATCTCCTCATTTTTTTCCTTAATCAAAGTTTTATTTGTCTAATTTTAGGGAGATTAATTTCCTATCCGGCGACCGAAAGGTCTATTGGCAGGCAATACAGATCTATTTGGGGGCAATAAACCTTTCCGACCCCATATGAGATCTCTGACAACCTCTTTGGAGACTTCTAACGAGGTTTCATAAACCTCTGTTACCCCCCAGTAGACCTAGAGGTTTATTGCCCCTCTATTGGGAGGCAATATAGGTTTATTGGGAGCAATACAGATTTATTTGGGAGCAATAAACTTTTCCGGCAACCTATGAGATCTCCGACGACCTCTTTAGGGACCTCCAACTAGGTTTTCAGAGAAGTCCGGTGGGCGGCGGCCGATGACCGAATTCCACGGCTGGCAACGGGATTCCGGCGATTGTTGGCCTGAATCCCGGGGCCAGTGACGGGACTCCGACGAAGTCTCCTATGGCTTCTCTCTCTAACAAAGGGGTGAGGGTAAATAATCTTAAAAAAAAAACAAAAAAAAACTTGATTTGATATTAGGGAAGACCTTGTTAGAGTCTTTATGGGTAAGAGAGAATTAAAATAACTTAATAGGGTAGGTGGGAAAAAAATTCCTTAGAATTAGGGTAAATGGACAAATTGATAGCTTTAGAGTTTTTCCCCTTTAATCCCTTGGAAGCTACGTGTTGCTTGGCTCGGCTTGACTGAATTTATTATTATTATTATTACAACAACAATAACTAACACGTGGAGCGGTGGAGGTTATACATTCAATTTTCACCTCAATTAAGATGGGTGAGCATGGATAAAAAAAAACAAATATAGACAAATATTAACAATTACGAAAATATAGATAAATGTTGTAAATATTATTATCTATGTGGATGTCCATGTAAATACTAATTAGTTATGTACTTTGTTGTAAACCCTACCTCTATATAAAGGAGGCTAATGAGACTGAATGATATACCTCTACTTCCTCCCAACTTTTCTCTCTTTATCTTTCCTCCACTTTATAACACGTTATCAGCACGCTTGCTCTATTTTTTTTAGACTCCATGATGATCTTAGAGTTTTGGTGCAACCTTGTTGCTTTTGACCTTAACTTTGATCTATGAGTTCAATTTGTCTTTCGATTTGACTATTTGATATGCACACTTCTATAATATTTCCATTCACTGTGCAATTTGGTTCTCTGATTAGCTATATATATATATGCTTCTGTAATTGGACGGGCATCTTGTTTCGCAAACGTATTTATCCCAGATTTCACATACAATTGCAAGCTATATATATATATATGCTTCTGTAATTGGACGGGTTTCTTGTTTCGCAAACGTATTTATCCCAGATTTCACATACAATTGCAAGCTATATATATATATATATATATATATATATATATGCTTCTGTAATTGGACAGGCATCTTGTTTCACAAACGTATTTATCCCAGATGATCTTATGTCATCCATCTTTCCATAATATTCATTCATCTTGTAAACTAGTAAATTGCGTGTTCTAATAGATATATATGGTACTTATCATATTAAGGGGGTATTCTTGATTTTCCCATATACAGGTGCATTATCTAGCATGCTTTACTTGATCCATGATAGACTGATAGTTTTGATGTTTTACTAAAACTCAATAACATATCAATCCCGTTTGGATAGTCATGATTTGTTTTTATCTCCTATACATCTAAAATCGGCATGTGACTATAAATTGCAGTTTACAATTATTGATTAATTTGTTTCCTGCAGAAAAGGTTTAGCATTTATTGGTTCAGGCAAGGCCGGTGAGTTACTTTAATGGCTGGTAAATTTTGATTAGTTATAATTATACTGCTGAAGATACATCCCTGATTTATGCTTCACAAATGTTATCCAATGGTCTGATGAGCATACATTTTTATGTTCGAAGAAAGAGGAGTTTTCTAGTTATATATATATATATATAGTAGGTATTTGTACAGATGTATCTCCATGTATTGGCAAGCATTTATCAGTGACAATTATTGAACTCCAGATCAAGACCTGAAGTCTTTGAATCTGATTAAATGAAGAACTGAAGTTCTTCGGAAAAGTATATAATAAAAATTGTGATATAACTTTTCTCAGAGCTTATACAATTAACGAGGGCTAGAAGTTCCTCAGAATTATACAATGATCAAAATCGCATGTTTCTTGATCCCTGATCATATGGGGACCTGAAGTTCCTCTAGGGTCATGAAATGTAAATTGGAAGCTTTTCAGAGTTTATACAATTACGAGGGCCAGAAGATCCTCAGGGCTATACAATCGAATATATAAACTCATCTTAATCCCCAATTATAAGAGGGCCTGAAGTTCCTCTAATTTTTTTTTTTTCGATAATGGGGTTGAAACCACCTCTAGAAGCTGTAGTTCGAGGATGGACACCAAGTCAATGTCAGTAGCCTCTTGACTATACATTTAAAATAAAAAAGAATTTGTCCATAAGACAATATTGCTTTCTTGTGCAATTTGAAGAGAGATAGAAGATTTTCATGAACCAGACCAGAAGTTCTATGTATTCTCTTCATTACTGGAACCAGAAGTTTCCATTATTATTCTATTTATTTACTCGCTATCTATTAATTTCTTTTCTTTCATAAGTATTTTTTTTGTTACTCATACGGACCAGCAGTCCTATACCTCGAACATAAGAATTTCGAATGTAATATTTTTGAACCAGAAGTTCAAAATTTCATAGTAGAACCTGAAGTTCTAACGGTAAAACTCAAACCCAAAGCTTTGAGTATAAAAGTGAACTTGAAGTTTCACTTTAGTCACCTCGAGCCTGAAGTTTTGAAGACCAAATTTATTTGAACCTGAAGTTCAAATTACAAAATCTTAGAACTTGCAGTTCGTAGAAAAAAAAAAAAATAATTTCGAACCTAAAGCTTCGATTACACATATGATTCATTCATAGTTTATTTGACTTTGTGTCAACTCGAACTGGAAGTTAAATTTTCATATGTCGATTGATACATTCTTCTTTATGCCTGCTTAAAGCATTCCACCTTAGAACCTGAAGTTCTAATTGTGCAGACTCGAGCCTTACATTTCGAGTGGATATATGGACAATTTATCGAAGAGTTTTAATCTCGGTCAACCTCAAACCTAAAGTTTTGAGGGAATTATATTGACACCAATTTACAAGTAAGCAGATATTTAACCGTTGGTCTATGACGAATGAGTATGAGTATACCCCAAATTTGTGATCGTGGATTTTGTAATTAAAAGAGATCATAACCTGTAGTTCCTTGATCCTTAATTACATGAGGACTTGAAGTTCCTCAATGATCATACAAACTAGATGACCATCAAAAGTCCTTCACCCATAAGTTATGGTCATGAAGTTTAAACTTGACATTTCGAATATATCATTTTGGCCAGAAGTTCAAAATGCATTTGATGTTAATCTACATCAAACAACAATACAGTAATTGAATGTCATGTTTTAACTATATAACACGGACCAGAAGATTTGTGTATATCCTATGAGATCCACCGTTCAATTCTTACAAATTTGATTTGTGTCATCTTCAAACTTATGTTTTGAGTGACTTTCAGGCAATGCAATTTTATGCATGGTGTCCAGAAAACAATATTAAAGCTTATGCTTATGAGGCTAATATAACAATCATCTCAGATCTTACATATATATTTGATTGATGGGTCCAGAAGAGCACACATTATTGTCCCTTTACATTATGTGCCTCCAATATTACTAGAGATGTATAATCTCCCCGTCTCATATATCTCATTGTATAGTAAGAAAGCCGATTGACATGGCTATACTATGAAATGCCACCAGAAGTGGATCATGGCAAGAGAAAAATCAGGAGTCAATGTAAATATTGTCCTAATATCCACATATGTGAGGAAATTGTAAATTGGGTGCGTGTCGCCTATGGTACACTATATGGTGGATGATTATCAAGCCACTTTCGAAGGGGCACTGGTGAAATTAAATTACATTGACTAGCAAGAACATTGAGATTCATCTCACATGCCTGATGTCTTTTGCTTACAATAAGCAAAGTTGAAAGCACTATTGTGCTATTCCTCAGATTTATTGTAACCTCTTGAGTTCCCATTGAAACTAAATATTTCTTAATCTGATTATGTAGGAACCTGATGTTCCTTAAGAGGTTGTTGTAAATTGAAAAATTTGAAACCTCAAGTTTCTTGGATCACCAATTATATGAGGGCCTGAAGTCCCTCCTCTTTATGACTACGGATTTATATGTGACGCAGAATTTGAGGTTCTCCACATGATAAGGTTAATTGTTCCTATGGATTGTAGTCTTTAACTCGAAATTTTGAGTATATCATTTTGGCCAGCAGTTCAAAATAAATTTGGTCCATTGCAATTGTTGATATTTCACAATTGATGTTTACTAAAGTTAAGGTAACACTCATATCAAGAGTTGTAGATCTTGTTTTGTGGCTTCGAATGAACTACTGTCATGTACCTCCAATGTGGTTAGAGAATACATTTGCTCTCTCATGTCAAATTTGTATAGTAAATTGAGGCATATAATGTCATGAACCAGAAGTTCATTGCATCAAATACACTATTTTGACATGTGAAGTTGCGTCATCTTTTATCTACCATGTTGCGTGGAATCACTTACAAGTTTTGATGACTGCTAACCTTACACACAAGCAAATTATTTATTTACCGCATATTTGCGAGTTGTCACTTTAATGAGACAATCCTCTTGCCATGAGGGGGAGAAAGATTGTTCCTGAAGAACAATATGAATTGGTGTGAGATATTTATCCACCGTCTCATTTTGACTTCGAGAAATATCAAAACTAGTGAATTGATAAAAGAAAGTGACAAAATTATCTGCTAAATGCAAAGGCATCTGCTTGGGTTAAAGTCCTTGAGACCAACCATATTAATACAAACAATGTAGAATCCATTTGATTTGTGGGATGCAAGTGTATCAAATTGACATGGTTCTCCTGAAGAGAATGTCATTAAACAATATCACAACTCCTAATATGGCTACACATACAAAGGGTGTAAGTACGCCATTATGAAATGATGTCTTAGTAATACAATAATAAATCAATATGGTTGATGCTAATGGACAAAACGTTTTTGACCTAAAACTTGGTTTGGGTTCGCCACCAGCCAATGAACATCTTCACTCCAAAGACAGTGATAGATTTTCGAATGCATCTTTTGAGCATGGTCAAAATAAGACAGTCTTCCAGCCGTTAGGGGGAGGAAAAACTACTGTCATTTGAATAACGGCGTGAATTAGTGTGTATTATATCCACTAGGTCTAAAGTTTTAAACTCCCCAAAAGGGAAGATCATACAAGCCCTATAGTGCTCGACACGAGATTATAAGTAAAAAGATCCACATTCGCTACATGACTCATCTATGAGAGATGATTGTCCTAGAAGTGACAATATATGCCCCAGAAGTGGCATGTGTACCCAATATCAATAAGCTTATTATAGCTAATGCATGCATATAAGAATGTGTGAGATATATGATTAATGATCATCGATGATAATTTACATTTGGTAGCTACCAAAATTCTTGAAGGACTGTATGAACACTATACCACGTTTCACCATAAATGTCGACAAAGTATATTACTGGCCAAATTGGAAAGAGGCAATTCCAATGAAATTGAATATTTGAAACGTGATGAAATACTTGGACCTTTAACCCTACAAGTTACAAAAGGGTATTTATTGAAGTGAAGATAAATCAGTTGACACAATATCTATTTATAGAGACATGAGATTATGAATATCTTCCCTTATACCAATGACAATTTTCTATAAGTACAGTGTTACATATAGTTGTTATATTGACGAGAGATTTATGACATGTTGTCATCGTATATTATGAAGATCTTAAAGATACATTGCTAAAAGCAAAATCTCATAAGTAAAGTATCATTATAAGCCTATTGCTTATCAAATCCTTGAAGGATTCAAATGCAAGTCCATGAATGATTGAAAGAGCCTGAAGCTCACTCGTGGAATCAAAGAGTCTAAAGCTGGCTCATATGTACTCATTTGGTTCTAGTCAATGTAATCCAAATTGCCTTAATGAGTACTATGACGAGACTACTATCGAATTCGAATTATGATTATAACGTTGCAATATATTCTAACTTTCGCAAAGTTATGAATTATTTAGAGCTCTTGAAGAGCTTATGAGACATATCAATACACAAAGATATTGATGAGTATGGCTAGGTATGCCATGTTGATTTTTCAATGTTTTAAACTATACAAAGTTAATGTGTCAATTTCTTTATATTGTTTAGCTCTTACTTTGTGTATGAATTTGAGCATATGAGATTGTTTCTAATCTTATCATATGAGGTAAGGCTTATTGAAAATCGTCTAGTTTTGTTGGTATTGCTTAACCTTTGCAGGTATGAAATTTTGTGATGAGCCCCTATATGCAAAGCACACATGGTCTCACTTCGGTGATAGACACATCAATCTACTATATATTGTACATGTAGCTTATCACATACATAAATGAGGCTTGCAACAGTCAGGGGGAGATTCTCATCAGGGGGAGCATCTAGAATCATGCTACTTAGGACATATGCGCGTTGTGCTCTTTTTGTCCTTCGACCAGGGTTATTTTTGTCCCACTGAGTTTTTGTTACCTGACAAGGTTTTTTTAACGAGGCAACAATAAGCGCGTCAAATACCATCATTCATTGATGGACATCCAAGGGGGAGTGTTGTAAATATTATTATCTATATGGATATCCATGTAAATACTCATTAGTTATGTACTTTGTTGTAAAGCATGCCTCTATATAAAGGAGGCTAATGAGACTGAATGATATACCTCTACTTCCTCCGAACTTTTCTCTCTTTATCTTTCCTCCACTTTATAACAATAAACACCTCAACTTGACAATTGGGCAAATACAAAATATTAACAATTAGGCAAGTACGGACTACCATGACAACATGACTAAAGTTTTTCTAACTCAAACTCATGTTTTGCAATTTACACTAACAAAAATTTCACTTGGCCAATGAATTAAAGTTAGCAGGATTTGTGATTTTGACTGTAGTTTGAAGTCCGAAAATGGATAGGAGATACGGCCCTAGGTGTAGGCCAAGTAAGCCTTTACCGAGGGCCCCCACATATATAGGTCCCAAAATGTTGATGCATATATTTTTGATACATGTACTTTTCAATAATTTTGATATCTTATTATTATTCTAATTGAATGTTCAAATGTCATTTCAGATATTAGATCAAAGTCAGTACGATTTGTGATATCAATCGTATTTTCACTGTAGTTGGAAGTCTAGGAGATTAATTGAATTAAAGATAAAAGTTGAACCAATCTAGTTTAGCATGAGATGGGTAGCAACTCTGGCCCTTGCCATTATGCCTAGGGCCCCCCCATATGTATAGGTCCCAAAATTATAAACTACATATTGTTTTAGGGAAACGAGAATTGAGAGGAATTTGCTGTGTATTCTCATTGATAATAGGGGCCTCTTTATATAAAGGATTACAATGCATAGAGTTAGAATCATACAAGGAAAGAGAATCTCTAGATTCTTCTAATTGAACCCTATTACCACTAGGTCAAGTAACCTAGAGTTTGGATTAAACACAAAATAGAGATATCCTTAAACACTCCCCCTTGTGTTGTCCAAACGCGGTGCTTCTCTCGTTGCCTCTTTAAAAACCTTGCAGAGTAACAAAAACCCAGTGGGACAAAAATAACCTCGGTTGAAGGGGAAAAAGAGCACAACACACCCTTCACGATTCGAGGTGAACATGTAGACATCTCCCCCTGATGTCTGCGCCTCCCCCTGATGACTATGATCATGGGAGTTCAGATAATTTCCGCAAGTCAATTCTTGCCACATGTTTCTCGAACGTGGATTTGGGCAATGAGTTAGTAAACAAGTCTGCCTCACTGTCCTCAGATTGAATCTAGTTCACTTTGATCTCGAGGAGAGTCTGTTGTTGCTGATTATGCTTGGTGTTATCGCTTTTTATGTAGCCTTGCCTCATTTGTTCAAAACAAGCAGCATTATCCTAAATGCTCGTAGGCTCATCTGTGGTAGACTTCAGACCACAATTGTTCGAACATGCGTAACTATGGATCTAATCCATAGACATTCACGAATTACTTCGTGAAGAGCAATGATCTCTGCATTGTTCGAAGATATAGCGACTAGGGTCTATTATGTAGACTTCCAAGATATCATGGTCTTTTCCCATGGTGAACACTTAACCAGATTGGAATGACCTTTGTGTGGGTCAGAGAGATACCCAACAACAGCAAAACCTTCCAAAACACTTATATTGTTTTAGGATGGGGATAGAGAACGCAGGCCAGCATTGGCAGCGTTTCTGGTGTGTGATGGGTCCGAATCCATCTTCTCTCTGTAGGGATAGAACAAGCCCATATCAATCGTACATCTCAAGTACTTTTACACCAATCCAATAGCGTCGCGTTGGCGCAGAGCTATATCTAGCTAACAAGTTCACAAGATATGAGATGTCCGGTCTTGTGCATTGGGATAAGTACAATAATGCGCCTATTGTACTAAGTAAGGCACTTCTGCCTCTAGCACATCTTCGTCATCATCCTTTCGACGAATAGGATCCTTTTTAGGATCAAGACTACGGACGATCATGGGGGTGCTTGAAGGCTTGACCTTATCAAAATTCCTAAGCATCTATCGACACGATGCTCAAGTTCCAAACCGAGACATAATCGTGTTCTCCCAAAATCCTTCATCTCAAACTTCGGATTTCAAGTGTTCAGCGGTTTCCCTTAACTCTTTAAGGGCTTCTAATGAAGATCATGTCCAACATGAACCGCGATAGAATCCGAAATTTGTTATAGAAACGCGTGGGCATATCCCTTCCCAATCAAGTAGTCACTTTAGTGAGTGTTTCAACCTCTTTGTAAACGCGCTCCATGGTCTAGAGCCACTTGACTTGGGTAAATGAAGTTCACCATGAACCTTCATGTATATTCCGTATCTAGATCCCTATAGAAATACGTAGTGACCACATTTGTAAGTTGCATGTTCAGTTATTCGGAAACTACCAAACTGACAGGGTAGTGGAGTGCAATGACATCCATTACGAGAGAATATGTCTCATCGTAGTCTATTCCAGAGCGTTTTGTGAGAAGCCTTGCACCATAAGGCGAGATTACCATATCTTTTTCTCACTACGCTTTCTAACGAAGACCCCATTAGTCAACAGGTTTTATGTTAGGAGGTGTTGGCATCTCCAGCTCGAAAACCTTCCTCTTCGTTAGAGAATCCAACTTAACCTGGATTGCATCTTTCCATTTAGGCCAAATCTCTCTACGTTGGCATTCATTCATCAACGGAGCGTGGTTCGATATCATCTGACTCAACAAACTCATGCGCAACTACATCATCAATTATGATGGAGTTTCTATCCCACGTCTCATGTACACTAGTGTAAGTTTCATAGAGCTTTATATTCTCAGGAATAGGTTCTGACGTTGAGGCGTCCCCCAACAATAACCATAATCCGGAAGATACTCATGAGATGGATTTTGAGTGTCGATGATCAAGGATTGGTTTGTGCCAATGTATCCTTCGAACCCACGGGCCTCCCATGCATCTTAGCTGGGGCCATGACCTGCAATTCCAGAGTGCCACTCTCTTTGGCGTTGGCGGCATTCCTACCTCCGTGTAGGGTGGCGCTACGTCCTCGTAGGAACGTCCTTCCATGCAGGCTTGTTTGCAGCATATTTGTGTGATCTTGTCACTTTAACAGGGATCGAGATGAGACATAGTGGGGACAGGCCACGACAATTCCTGTCGTTGCTGCTGAACATCTGAGTTCTTATCTCCCCCTAATGACGGGAAGACTATTTCATCAAAGTGACAACCCGCAAATCTAGCGGTAATGAGATCGCCTTGCAAGGGCATTAGTGGTGGATGATTGTTGGAGTTTCAAATCCAACGTAGTTGCCCATTCGTCTGTAAGGACCCATCATAGAGCGTTGTGGCAGCGCAATTGGCACATAAATGGCTCACTCAAATATGCGTAAGTACGATATTTGTACCCAGTCACTAGCTGTAACGCAGAGGTACATTGAGTGGAGGTGGGTCGTAGACGAATTAGCATAGCTTTATGCGATATTGCATTACCCCAAGCAGATATAAGGAGATTGGTGGGCATTACCAATGTCCGGACTATCATCGTAGTCTTTTCCGTAAGACCATTTGGGTGTGTACATGGAAATGTGATGTCCAACATCAAGCCCATTGCAATATCCATCGAAAGTCTTTCGATGTAAACTCTCTAGCATAGTCAAATCCAATTGACTGAATAGGATGATTTGGGGAGTGAGCCGGTTGTCATATGATATGTGCTAGGAGTGTAGCGTAAGCAGCATTTATAGGTGGACAATGGCACAACACGTGACCAGCGTGTTTTCATGTCAACCAATATCATGAAATATTTAAGCGTTCGCAAGTTGGTTGAATCAATCCACAAAATCCCTACAGATTCTTTGTAAGAACAGAATGAGTAATGTCATATCCTTTGCATAGGATCGTCTCAGTCCTAATTTCCCTAAGGAACGGGCTTTGTAAAAACAAGCGAGAGGCTTTAGAAGCAACCAATGAGGATTTTGGTTGAGCCTGAGCGTCTGAAACGCTATTTTGAAGCAAGTTAGTGATTGCAGCATCACCAAGGGCGCCATCACCATGATGGACGCCATCCATGGCGTCATGGATAGGGACTATGCCAGCCCTAGGCTGGTGGTGGACGGAGGCGGTGCCCTAGGCAGCGGCGTCAGTCACACTTAGTCCAGAAATCAACTTTTGATTCATGCTTCGTTTCGCTCGAGAGAAAGGATGTCCATATGAAGTCTTTGTAGACGGATCATCATATCATGACCAGGATGACCTATCCTGTCGTGACAAAGCCAATATGTGTCTAAATCCAAGAGATCTTCTCTCGTAACTTTATTGGATTAACAGCTCGAATAGTGACATAGAATCCACTAGAGAGACACATAAACTTCTCTAAGATGCGCTTTTGTTCGCAATCATTAGAGGTAATGCAAAGGAACTCATTTCCGTTCTCTACATGCATTTTCGCGTGGAATTCGTTGGCTATTCATAGGGTATGATTTGCCTTAAGAGCGTAGAGTTTATGTGACAGCAGTAATCAAGGTGCCATTTGGCAAGTGGAACTTGGGCTATTCCATGTCCTTGAATTAATATTGATGGCCCAGCCATCGTAGTCACAAAGTCATATGCTCAGAATCAAAATGGAGTCATAATGAAAAGAACTCGAAATTTTATTCATAAGCCAACGGAGTACATCATTGTTTCTTTGATCAAAGAAAATCTAATCCAATAAAAAGTAATATGGCAATCGCCTACATCTCTTGGAAAATAAAGACTTAAACAGAATTGGCGATCTATTGATCCCAGCCAGATTTGTAGTCTTCAACCCTTAACTCTAGATCATCTTCTTGATCTTCTTGTTCCACATAGTGAGCTTCTCTTGCTTCACAATATGCTTTGTAGGCTGTGACAAGTTCTTCACGAGCTCTACAAATGTGTGCCCAATGATCAGACACTCCACATCGAGAACATACATCTCTTTGCTAGAACTCCATTGATTGAGGCGCTTTGAAAGCATTATTTAGATGGCTCTTAGTGTTGGTGGCGCCACCAACATGGCCAGAGCCGTTGCCTCCCTCTCTCTTTCCACGTTTACCTCTTCGGTTCCGTGTTCGCCTATTTTGGCGGTTACCTTCCCAAGTAGAGCGATTATATGGATTAGAATGTCCAGAAGTATACCTAAGATTAGGGTTTCGCTCTTGGCACCCTCTCTTAGAGGTGCGACTATAATTGGATTTCGGAATATGTTTTGTTTCCACGGATCTCGAATTATAGTTCTTCACAAGGATATTGTCATGCTTTTTAGCGACATTCATAGCTCCAATGAGCTCGTGAAACCTTGTGATCCATCTTGCATTAACATTGATTCGATAGTTCTTAGCAACCATCAATGCAGAGATGGGGAAGGTAGAGAGAGTCTTCTCAATCAACATCGCATCTGTGATCTCTTTACCACAGAATTCCATTAAGGATTTAATGCGAAGTGCTTCCGAGTTATAGTCAAGAACTGACTTGAAATCACAAAAGCGGAGGCTATACCATCTCACTTCTACGTCAGGAAGCAAGGAGTCACGGACGTTGCCAAATCTTTCTTCGAGTGAGACCCACAGCCTTCTGGGGTCTTCTTCATTCATATACTCATACTGGAGCGAATCATCCATATGACGAGTCATTAGGATGATGGCTTTCTCCTTATTTGCCTCTAAGGCTGCTCTATTTGCTTCCGAAGCCTGAGCTTTCTCAACAGTTAGCACGTCCTGGCTAGGCTAGAGAATCGTATCCAAGATTCCATCGGCCTTGAGATGCTGGCGGATATCACGAACCCACCTGTGATATTCAGAGCCAGTTGTTCCCAATGGAGCAAAGTCCAATTTGTTCAGGGTACTCATCCTGAAAGAGAACAAGAAATTAGGGTTAGTTTCGGAGCGAAGTAGGCTACCACGAAAACATATGAAATTTCTAAGCGTAATCGCTTCCAAGAAATTAGGAATTTTTGAGCGTAGTCGCTTCCAAGAGATATTGGAGTAGATCGAAAAAATGATGTAAGTGGTCGATCATAAATTCTCTACAAACTCTAAGTTTGGAGATGTCAACAAGCTCTAAGCTTGGAGTGAGCACGAACCCCCACAGTTCGGCTTAATTTGGTCTCCCCTATAATGAAGAAAGCGGGGTAGAAGAAGGGAGGTTGCAAGTCCCCGAGAAAAAGAAGAGAAATTGAAATAAAAACTCAAAAACGGGAACTTTTAGTAAACCATACCTCTCAGGATTGCGGATCGCATTTGATCCTCATTGTAGGATTGCAAACAAGCTTCAGTTCTAGGCGAATCAAACTTGTTGAAATTCGGAGCAGATTCGCTTCTAAACAGCTCCCACTCTGATTGGCGTATAGGTCACAAAACGTCTCCAATAGGCTTGAAAATTGGAAGTCAGAAAGAAGAGACCGAGGCGAACAACATTGATGAAGGAAGAATTTTGATCTGAAAATCCGAAATAGAAGTTTCGGGGCTTGTAAACTGACTGATATGCACAGGAACGAACATGCTGAACAGCTCCCACCTTGAATACTTTACAGGTCTCAAAAAGACTCCAATAGGGCTGAAATTTTGAGATCAGATAGAGGAGATAGAGATGAACAACTTTGATGAAGAAAGTATTTTGATCAGAGGTCCTGAACAAGACGTTTAGGGGAATGCAAGCAGGCTGATCTGCACAAGAACGAGCGAGCTGCTATGCTGCAGGGCAGCAGGAGTGCCGCAATGCTGCATGGGCAGTAGGTGGCACATGGGTGCGCAAGGGCTGCAGGGCCAGCTTACGGCATGGCTAGCAAGGGTTAGGGTTAGGGCTCGTGCTGATAATGTGTTTTAGGGAAACGAGAATTGAGAGGAATTTGCTGTGTATTCTCATTGATAATAGGGGCCTCTTTATATAGAGGATTATAATGCATAGAGTTAGAATCATACAAGGAAAGAGAATCTCTAGATTCTTCTAATTGAACCCTATTACCACTAGGTCAAGTAACCTAGAGTTTGGATTAAACACAAAATAGAGATATCCTTAAACACATATAGGATTTTTGTGAAAAAAAAAAAGGTTTGGTGAATACTAAGGCTGTCAATGGGTCGTGTTGGGTTGGGTTCGTGTCGGGTCAAGGTATTTGTCGTGTCGCAAGATATAAACCCAAACCCAACCCATTTAATAATCGTGTCAAAAATTTAAACCGAAACCCAACCTATTTATTAAACGGGTTACCCATTTCCAACCCGCTTAACCCATTTAATAAATAGGTCATGTCTTGTTAGACAAAATGACTCATTTAAGCGTTAACAATGGGACCCATTTAACTGAAAAAAAATGCATAAATTGATTAAATTCACTAAAAACTCCACAAGACGAAAAATATAAATAATTATATACAATTCATAAATAATTAAATCCAATAATTAAAAAGTGAAATATTTCTAATTGTCTAATCATATGATCAAATACTCCGAACGTCCAAAATTTCAAGAAGAAACATAGCACAATCGGGTTATACGGGTTCACTTCGTGTTGGTGGGTTCACCCGTGACCGGCCCATTTATTAAATAGGTCATGGCAGGTTGACCCACCACTGACCCATTTTTTAATCGTGCGGGTTCAACCCATTTTATTTCGTGCGGGTTTCGAGTCGTGTTATCGGGTCGTGTCAGAATTGACAGCCCTAGTGAATAGTTTATTATTAAATCCACTTTTAACTTTTTCTTTTTATATTTTTCTATCATTTCTAAGAGAATTTAAAAGTACTCAAATTACCAGATTTTATGCGCTGATTTACAATTTCATATAATTATTTTTGTGAATCAATTTAATTTTTGACTTTTCTAGCTAATTTTTTTATTTAAAAAAAAGTAAATAAATTGAATCAGTTAGCAATTACAATCGTTTATCTGATAAAAAAAAATTATAATATTTCCGAATGACATCCCTAATAATTTATAATTTTGGGAGCTATTACAAACCAAATATGACTACCACTGTTTCTTAAAGCATGAAAAGCAAGCAAGTAAGATACTGACTTGATTTTTCTGGTTAACTTGTTAGTATAAGAATAATCTATTACCTCGCATTAAATTCATGTACAAACAACTTGTACCAAAAAAAAAAAAACCTTGTATATTCGTATGAAACTTTGGGCCCCGACAAACATAGGGCGGCCCTAATGTGTAGATGAACGACTCAAAAGAATAGAAGAACACTTACAAAGTAATCAATTGAATATCTCCACCCAAGTGAGATTCTAAAAAGAAAAAGAAAATTTTGGTCTAAAATTTTGTTAAATGTAGAGACATGAGTGCAAGAAGTTTTTTTTTTGGAATAAATTTGTTATATACAAGCCATTGGGGTGCCACTTTACACCAATTAAGTGGTAAGGGAGAGTTGAAAATTTAGTTTACAATGTTAGGTAAATAGTTAGATATCATATTTAACCCTGAAACTAGCTATTTGACGACGAAGCAAAAAACCTAGACCAATCAATCGATGAATTTTCTTTTCTCTTAGATCTTTCCAAGTTTCTACGACACAACAATATATATGATCAATACTATGGAGCAAGTACGGACGTGCCCAATCCATTAGTTAAAAAGGCGATTGCACGTACAATAGGAACTAACTAAACGAAACCATTAATTCATATTGGCTGGCCGTACTAATTTAAGAGGCGACACGATGATGACGACTTAAGGCTAGTTTGAGATTGCTGTGACTTTTAAAAAAAACTGTTGCTGCTGTGTTGTGAGAATAATTAGCTGTAAATTAAAACAATTTCGTGTTTGGTAAATAATATTTCTAAAAGTTTTGTCAGTACATAAAACAACTGCAGAGTGTGTTTTGATCTACAACAGCTTCTAAAAGCAACCTCTGGGCTGCTTCTAAAATCTGCTGTCAGTGACCTATAACTTCCAATTAAAGCTGTTTTATTTATTTATTTACCAAACACAATAAAATCTAAAATTTTGAACAAAAGCTGATTTTTTAAAAAGTGAAACAATCCCAAACAGGGCCTTAAAATCCTCAGGAGGCAAATGCATATTCCCTTAAAGAACAAGAGAATCAGTACACAGGCATACACAGACCACAATCAACATTTTCTTGTGGACAGACCATTCCTCCTCATGGCGTACCTCGAATGGTGGTATTTCTGATTCTGGTTCTGTGCTTGGCTGCTCATTGATGGTGGGACAAAGAAGAGGAAAAAGAAGAAGAATGATCAGACCATTGCTTACTCTCATCGTTGGAGAGGGTGATACGGATAATTAAGTAATTTAATTAGGTAAGTATTTTTGAGGGGTAAAATTGTTAGGTCTAAGGTGTTAGAATATGCGGACTTAACATTATCTGAATCACATTGAGATAAAACCAGTTGATTTAATCCTAAGTAAATAACAAGAAGTACATGAATATAACTCTATTTCTGGTTATCTATTGAGGTGTATATCTTTCAATAGAAGTAGGAAACTCATTAGTAATCGACCTGTATTACATCAAGTATTTGTGATAAATTCTAAGTCTCCTATCTGGATAAACATGAAGCAGTGTTGGACTCCTTATGGGATGAGTCTAACTCGTGGTTTTGGCCAATATAAATAGGGAACAAAGTCCCTGTATTCATCACCATTTTTTGCATATCGTTCAGCCCCATTCTGAAGCTTTTGGTGTTGACATACATAAGGCTTCTTGCTCCAGTTCAGCTGCTATTCATCCTCGTTCCGGTTGCTCAAGATGTCTAACCTTGGTCAAGTTGTTTCTGCAGGGATCCAAAGTGCCATTGATTCAAGTGGAGTCCTAGTTCCACTAGGAAATCTATTCTGTAGATTCATATGGATTTTGTGCAGCTGGTTTAGTTGATCTTGATATGTTGTTATATGAGTTGATCTTGTTTATTGATGTATGTTGTTTGTTGCATCATGTAGATTTAACAAATGGTATCAAAGCATAGGAATTTCATAAAACACATATCATGCTTTTTGTTTTGATTCAGAAAACCATACTATGAAATCTATTTGCTGGAAAATAAAATATATTTTCTATTTAGACTAAAGCAGGCCTTAAGTGTTTTTAACCCTGTTTTAGTACTAATCCAATTCATTAAATAGGCCCAAACCCGAGTCTAGAATTTATATATTTTTTTAAAGAATATTACTGTTGGAACATAACGGTCACTTATGCTTTAGGGATCGGATTGAGTTAGGGCTCACTGAGATGAATTATCAGTTATGGGATTCAAGACCCCTCTTTAGAATTGATTGGATCGTGAGGAAGGGTTGAAATTTTCTGCTTGTTTTCTTTTGCTTCCGCTATAAAAAAAAAAAAAAAAATTGTTGCAGCGCTGTAGCAGAGGCCGAGGTATGTTCATTGGGATTCCCAGAGCTTGTATTTCAACTTCTGCATATGGAAAGGGTTGTCATATGGATTACTGTTTAGCATATGGAAAGGGTTGTCATAATCATATTTGGAATGCTTGATCATGCATATTGAAGGAATTCTGCATATATGGTTGAATGCCTTACTGTGATCGTGTGATGTAAAGTGTGAAATTGAGAATTATATGATTACTGTGATGGTATGATATGATGATTTTGATTGAGTATTGTTTGTTTTAAGTATGCTATGGTTTTTAGTTAACAATTAGAAATATGTCTCCCAACATAAAAGCTGCAGTATTGTTATTTTCATGGCATAAATTAATAAATTCATACAGAAACTGAGCATATGGTTATTAATTCTAGTTTTGGTATTCTTGAAAGATTGAATTGGTCATTTTGCACAAAGCAAGTTTTCACTATCACTCTTCAAGGATTTTAAGTTTTAACAAAACTGGAACTTGTGTTTCTGCATTTAAAATTGCACTTATATTTTGTCTTCCAAAGAAGTAGTTCACTGTGTAATTTAGAATACAGAATAGTATCATATGTAAATACAATCATCTATTTAGATACCTTGAAGCTTTTCTTGTCCAAAGATTTTGACTGGTTCAAGGAATGACTGATTTTTGTAAAATGCAGTATGGTGATTTAGAACTTTAGAATGTTGAGTTTTATACCACAAAGGTGTTACTTGATATTATTTTAGTTATGGGGTTTTATGGAAAACTAATCATGTATCTGCCTAATTTTAAAGCTCATGACTGCTTTTGAATTTTATGTCTTTTGCTTTATTTTGGTTGTGTTATACAAATACATGATTTTGTTTTAAAGATTAACACACAGATAAAAGTTTTTCTGCAGAAATCTTATTTTCTTTATTTTTCTGTGTTTTTAGGTCTAAATGTGGTCACTATAGGCCAAATTCAGTTGCTTAATGGATGGAATTATAAGAAGTGGAGAAACCAAGTTGAATTTTATCTGTCTATGCATCAAAATATGGATCTTTGCTTGATTGAGGAACAACCATTAGAGCTAGACACTGAGAGAACAGAAGAAGATAGGAAATATTATAAGGAGTGGTATAGCTACAACAGGAAAGCTAAAAATGTAATAAGAACCTCCATGTCTGACACTGTTAGGGGTTCAATCATAGAGCCAGAGCTTGCCATGGATTTCCTAGAAGCCATAGGAGATAAGTATTAGGAGAGTGACAAAGCTTAGGCTGTTAGGCTATCCAAAAGATTTAATGAGCTGGAGTTTTCAGGAAAAGGAAGTGTGAGGGAGCACATTATGGAGCTTATTGACCTCAACTCGAGGCTGAGGGATTTAGACATGGGAGTTAAAGACTCTTAGGTTGTGCATGTGGCACTTCAGTCACTGCCTAGCACCTACAGTAACCTGAGAACCTCCTACCATGCCCAAGAGTCTAACTGGGACCTGAACAAGTTAATTTCTATATGTGTTGTAGAGGAAGAGAGGATCAGAAAAGAAGGCAGACCAGCTACTGCAGTAAACCTAGTTGAGAAGCCTAAGTGGAAGAAAAAGAACCAACTTAAGGCCAAGAAGACTACCACCACTAAAGTACCTGGCAAACCTGCAGAACATAAAGCTGAGAAACCTTTTAAGTTTAAGTGCTATTTTTGGAAGAAAATAGGACACGTGAAGAGAGATTGCAGTGGTTTCAAGGCTTGGATGATAAAGAAGGGTGAGTCTTTTCCAAATTCTGTCTTTTCTCTAAAAGTTAATTTTGTTAATGTAGCATCTCACTCTTACTGGTTAGACTCAGGCTTACCTATACACATTGCAAATTCCTTGCAGGGTTAAACAAACAAGAGGACACCAAAGAATAGTGAGGTACAAGTCTGTGTGGGGAATGGTTCGAGAGTAGCAGTTTAGGCCATTGGGACCCTGAAGATTGATTTAGGCTTAGGAAATTTTCTTTTTCTAGATAGTGTTTATTATATTCCTTCCTTGAAAAGGAATTTTATTTCAGTAGGTTTTTTAGTTAAGATTGGTTGCAAACTCATTATTCATTTCGTGGATTAAAGTTGTTTCAGGGTTCAAATTATCTTGGTTGTGGTGTGTTTATGCATGATTATTTGAAATTAAAATGTTTTGTTGCTCAACAGGAGATTATGTTGATTGAAAATAGTCAAAACACTATAAAGAATAACACTGTCACAGTTACAAAAATTAAGAACATTGTTCAATAATAAGTCTGCAAATATATGGCATAGAAGATTAGGCCATATATCCAAAGAAAGACTGAAAACACTCGAGAAAAATAAAATTTTACCTGCATTGGATTATATAGATTTGAATGACTGCATTGAGTGTTTTAAAGGGAAATTGACAAATTTCAGAAAGAAAAAGGCCTTAAGAAGTCAAAACCTATTAGAACTAATACATACAGACATATGTGGTCCATTTAAACACAAAACTATCTGTGGAAATTTTTACTTCATCACATTTATAGATGATTTTTCCAGGTACTGTTATATCTATTTACTATAAGAAAAATCACAAGCTCTAGATGCATTCAAAATTTATAAAACTGAAGTTGAATTGCAGCTAGAAAAGAAAATTAAGTTAGTGAGATCTGATAGGGGTGGAGAGTTCTATGGTAAACACACTGAAGCAAGCCAGCAAAAGGGTCCTTTTGCACTTTATTTACAGGAAACTGACATTAAGGCTTAGTACACAACTCCCTATAATCCTACCCAAAATGGAGTAGCAGAAAGGAAAAATAGGACCTTGTTAAACATGGTGAGAAGTATGATGTGCACTACAGGCCTACCTATATTTTTATGGGGTGAAGCTCTTAAGACTACAAATTATATTTGCAATAGATCACCTAGTAAATCAGTAGACAAGACATCATTTGAGTTATGGTGTGGAAGGCAGCCTAGCTTGCATCACTGCCATGTGTGGGGATGCAAGGCTGAGGCAAAATTGACAAATGCACAGACACAGAAGCTTGAATCCAAAACAGTCAGTTGCCATTTTATTGGCTACTGTGAGAAATCTAAAGGCTATAGGTTCTATGCCGCTCAAAATTTTACCAGAACTTTTGAAATTCATCAAGCAAAATTTTTGGATGAAGGTTACAGTAATACTAATTTTGAAGACTTGTCTTTAGAGTTAGAAGAAATTACTGAAAACGAAAATTTACAAAATATCTTGCCTTTAATTCAGTCAAATAATGCAGATACAGAAACTCAAAGCCAAAATCAAGTTTTAGAAGAACCAGTAGCCTTAGAACCTCATGTAGATGAACCTATGAATGATGTCCATTTAGAAAATAACCCTGCAGAAGAACAAATTCCACCTCAGCCTAGGAGATCTCAAAGAGAGAGAAGACTAGTGTATGAAGAAGATAGTGATTTTGTAGTATACCTGCAAGAAACTGATATCCTAGGTGAAGATAATGATCCTTCAAGCTTCTAGCAAGCTGTTGAGAGCCATGAAGTTGAAGAATGGCAGAAGGCCATGAAGGCTGAGATCGAGTCAATGAAGCAAAATTCAGTGTGGGAACTAGTCAGACCAAACCCAAACCAAAAACCAATAGGCTGCAAGTGGGTGTTTAAGACAAAGAGAGATGCAAATGGCAATATAGAAAGACATAAAGCTAGGCTAGTAGCTAAGGGTTTCACACAAAAGGAAGGCATAGACTATATAGAAACATTCTCTCTAGTTTCAACTAAAGACTCATTTAGAATTATAATGGCTCTATTAGCTCATTATAACATGGAGCTGCATCAAATGGATGTGAAAACAGCTTTTTTGAATGGAGAATTAGATGAGGTCATATATGAAACAACCTGAAGGTTTTGTGAAAATAAGAAAAGAAGATCATGTATGCAAACTGAAAAGATCAATTTATGGACTTAAGCAGGCTTCTAGACAATGGTATAAGAAGTTTGATTAAGTGATTTCATCTTTTGGCTTTTCAGAAAATATTGTAGATGAATGTGTATACATTAAGACAGTTGGAAATAATTTTATTTTCCTTATACTGTATGTGGATGATATTCTTTTTTAGCTAGCACTGACATTAAATTGCTTAAAGATACTAAAGCTTTTTTGTCTAAAAATTTCGACATGAAAGATTTGGGTGAGGCATCCTATCTTTTAGGAATTGAGATTAAGAGAGACAAGGCACAAGGCTTATTAGGCTTATCTCAACACAATTACATCACAAAAGTGTTAAAGAGATTTGGAATGGAGTCGTGTGCATCAGGTGATGCTCCTATGACTAAAGGTGACAAACTGTCTAAAAACAAAAATTCAAAAAATGGAGGTAAGATGTCTGATATGGAAAGCAAGCCTTATGCTAGGTTAATTGGTAGCCTAATGTATGCACATGTCTGCACTAGACCTGATTTATCATTTGCAGTTGGAATTTTATCTAGGTTTCAGTCTAATCCTAGTCATGAGCACTGGGTTGCAGGAAAGAAAGTGCTTAGATACTTGTAGAAAACTAAATCTCACATGTTGGTTTACAGACAAGTTAAGAAGCTTGAACTAGTTGGCTATACTGATTCAGATTTTGCAGGTCATTATCTAGATTCTAAAAAGTCCACATCTGGTTATGTATTCATGCTTGCAGGAGGGGCTGTTGCATGGAAAACCATGAAACAGTCATTGATTTCCACCTCCACTATGCAGGCTGAGTTCATAGCTATTTATGAAGGAGTCTGTGAAGGCTTGTGGATCAAAAATTTCTTAATGCATACTAAAGTATTAAGTTCAATTGTTTGCATTGAAAATATTTTGTGATAATGAGGCTGCAGTATTTTTTGGTAAAAACAGTAAGAGGTCCAACAACTCTAAACACATAGACTTAAAATTCTATAGTGTTAGAGAAAGCGTGAAGCATGGTGAGATAAATGTCTTGAACATAAATACAGAGTCACAGCTTGCAGATCCTTTCACCAAAGCATTATCAATTACAAGTTTTCAGAAGCATATCAAGAACATGAGAATTCTATCTGATTTGGAGGCTTGAGTTCAGTGGGAGCCAATTTTAATCTTTAGAATTTATTTTGTATAATAGGATTCTTGTTTCATTCAATCTCGGTTTTGTTTTTGCTTATAATTTTTGATATTGCAGTTTATGAATAAAATGAGGTATTTCATATATGTGTTCTCTTGGTTTTAGCATTATTTTAATTTATGCAGTCTTGCAAATTACAGTTTTTGAACTTTAAAATATCAGTGTGTGTTATCAAGTGAACTTTTCTGCATTGAGGAATTTTGCAGATTCAGTTTCAGTTTTCAGTTAAGCAAATACCAGTTCACTAGTGTTTTCAGTTTTGCTGTAAGATTTTGAGTTATCAAAGTCATTCTGTAGGACTATGAACAATAGATATTACAGGTAGATATACTTATCTAATTTGTGCTCTTATTATCACTTTACGCTTATGTGATTGCAGTGCATAATGTTAGTGATCTTTAATCAACCTGGTTATTTAATCAAAGTTGATTTCAGGTTATGCATTATTTTTTGCAAATTGACCAAGCTGAATGAGCCATGAGTTTTTGTGTATTTCAGTGCACACTTCAGTTTGTTGTCTATATGGGGTTATTGGTTCAGTTGTGTTGTGTGCAGACAATGTTAGTCCAAGTGGGAGAATGTTAGTCCAAGTGGGAGAATGTTAGAATATGTGGACTTAACATTATCTGAATCACATTGAGATAAAACCAGTTGATTTAATCCTATGTAAATAACAAGAAGTACATGAATATAACTCTATTTCTGGTTATCTATTAAGGTGTTTATAGGAGCATTTTAATGCGACATTTTAAATGTTATTTCCTCATATTTACTTAGTTATTTTCTTAAATAAATCATTCTTGTTTAGGAAAGTTTTCATCTTTAGAAAGTTTCTATTTTTAGTAATTTTAATAAAAGTTTCTATTTTCTAGGTACCTTGGAATAAATGGAGCTGAAATGAAGTTTTCCTGGTCCGACTAGGAATCCCAGTCAACGCAGGAATCCTGATGAGGCTAGGAAACCTGAAGGCATTAGAAGACAACATGATAACGTGGGAGATATTTTGGGAGATTAAATCTGATTTTTGCATGGGAAATCAAGGAGATTACGTTGAGAAAATCTTGGGAGAGTTTCATGGGATTGTGCAACAAGAAAAGGCTCAAAACAAGTCCAGATTCGTTCCTTAATTCCCTCAAGATATGTTGGCTGAAATTAGAGAATAAAATCTGCAATTTTAATGTGAAAATCAAGAGAAAATCAAGGGGAGGACATTAAGGATAAAGCCATGGAGAGATTTAAGGGAGAAAATGTCCAAAATGCGTCCGGATACATTGTCTAGGTTCATGCCTAGATATTTGGCCGAAAATGGTGAATAAAATCATATTAAATCTTGGGAAAATCAGCAATAATATATTTGGAAAGATTATGGATTTATTTTGGAGCTTTTTGATTGGTTGAGTGACATGGCAGAGCTGACGTGGCATTAATTCATTGGTTGGAGCTGTGTGGTGCAACCAGAAAATTCCTTAGAAATTAAATTCATGAAGCCTTGCCTTCCCCTATATAAACCCCCCTATGCTACACCACTTCACACACCTCTTCATTCAGAAAATTCTCTCCATAACGTCAAGCTTTCTCTCCATCCTCTAGTTTCAAGTCTCTGCGTCTTCAAGCAAAGAGAAGAAGAGAAGAAGAAGCCATGAAGCCTCCTAGCCTCCATCATCCACCTTGTGTCGTGAAGCTTTGGAGCCTTGCTTTCAAGATCCAAGACCAACGTCTCAAGCTTTCCACCATTCATCCGTCATGGTGTAATTCTATCTTATTCCTCTAACGTTTTTGGTTTTCTTTGTTTTGATTTCGTATGAACTTGATTTCTAGTTGACATAAACGTTAAGGGCAAAGTTCAAGGCCTATCTATATGTTTTGAAATTAAGTTGTGATTTCTATATGTTGATTTATATGTTGCTTATGTGAGATTGCTTGATTGATTTTGGATTATAGAAAACTTTTATATTTATGTGTTCTTTGGTGGCCAACTTAGGATATATGCATGTAATTGGAGCTAGATTTAAGTAGTAAAGGCTTTGGACAAAAGTCGAAATCAATTAAGGAGGATTGCAAATAGGTGAACTTATTCATAACTAGGTTGTGCACTTTGGTTGACATCCTTTCTTTGTTCTTCATGCATTGAATGTGTTCTTGAGTAGCTAGCTTTCTAGACTATGATTGCATGTTCAATAGGTTTAATTTAGGTGCTTTCACTTAGATTAATTATTCAAGGAAAGTAAAAAAAATGGGACATCATTTGCTTTCTAACGTTTCACATGGTCAACTTCTTTCTCATGACATAGAAAATCAACTATAGGAATTGTGATTGGATTTCATTCATATGGATGTGGTTTTGATCTTTGTTCCTTTCGTTCCACCCTTGTACATGTGTTTTTACTTTTTTCTTTATTTTATTTATTTAATTTTTAATTTTAATTCTAAATCCCCCATTTTCGAATACTTGTTTCTTTTGTATATAATTTTGTAAATATAATACTTTTTACTTTTTATTAATTATTTACTTGTTTTTGCAATGACAGGTGTACTCTCAATCCCCGGATTAGAACGATCTCTACTTATTCTATACTAACAACTACATTTTGCAGGGTTAAATTATGCGCTTGCTTTAAGCGTATCAGGTGTATATCTTTCAATAGAAGTAGGAAACTCATTAGTAATCGACCTGTATTACATCAAGTATTTGTGATAAATTCTAAGTCTCCTATCTGGATAAACATGAAGCAGTGTTGGACTCCTTATGGGATGACTCCAACTCGTGGTTTTGGCCAATATAAATAGGGAGCAAAGTCCCTGTATTCATCACCAGTTTTTGCATATCGTTCAGCACCATTCTGAAGCTTTTAGTGTTGACATACAGAAGGCTTCTTGCTCCAGTTTAGCTGCTCCAAATTTCTCTGTACCTCTCCGCCGGACAATCTCGACCGCCTCGTTGATCGCCGGAACTTTCCCGCCATTCCACCGTGTACGAAAACGAAGAAAACGATAAAACCAAGAAGCCCAATTTGGATTTCCTCAAGCACTCTGATATTTAACTTTCTGTCTTATCCCAATTAATTGGGTTCTGAGCCAGCGGCGGAACCAAGTAGGAGGCTATATGGGACCAAGCCTAGACAATATTTTGGGACAAAAACCCCCAAGTATATATATAGCTACCTTCAGCCCATACCAGCCCAAAGAAAAAAAACAACTTATCTGCAACCTCCGTCACCTCCTCGAACTCTCAGCCTCGCCTAGTCGCCTCTTAGATGCACAGCGGCGCAGCAGCCTGCAGGTCGATGAGATGCAGCCAGTTCTTCTCTTCTGGATATTGAGTCGAGTTCTTCTTCCTATACTGATTTTCAATGCAGACTTGCAGTCATCTTCTCCGGCTTTCCCCATCCAAGCTTGCTTTGTTTTCTGAGTTGCTCCAAAATGGAAGGTCTTTGTCTTCTTTTTAGCTAAGTCTCTTGATTGGTTTAATGGGTTTGTTGATGGAATTAGTGTTCCTGATCAATTCTCTCTTGATTGGTTAATGGGTTTGTTGATTGAAATAGTGTTTCTGATCAATTCTCTCTTGATTGGTTTAATGGGTTTGTTGTTGATTTCTTTTCTTTGCTGATCAATTCTTTTCTTTGGTTTAAGGCATGGTTATCTTTTCTTCAATTCTACATTGTGATTCGTCCGTCATTTTTCTTATTCAATGGCATGCGTTCTTTTCTCTACTCTCATAATCAATAAAATGGTCAATCTTTTTTTGGAAATCTGAGAATAAGGTAAATGTTTGAATGATGCAAGCATGTTCGTTTTGAGAAATTTGGTATCAAGACGGTCAGTTAGGGTCTTATTCCAAGTTTACCATACAACTTTGAGTTCAGTAATGCACTGTATCTTGATAATCCTCAATTCGACCGAGAGTCCTGATTTAAAGCTCATAGCAAGGTTAATGACTTTTCTTGAAAGGAGTATATATGTACAATCTTTGGAATTGGTAAGTAGCTAGGAACTAGAATCAAGATGAATTAGGAGGGGAAACAAAAATTTTCCCAAATTTTGAAGGCCAATACAATTATTTACTGATTGTCTGCAAGTGAAGCAAGAATAGAACAATCGGGGGTAAAAACCTATTGAAAGATTCTCAATTTGAACCCAACAAATCAAACATGCTTCCACTTGAAGAAAAAAATTAGTGTACTTCTAATTAGCCTAGACAAGTCTCGGATCCTGGTTCCGCCACTGTTCTGAGCATGCACGTACGTATCACCCGCAACAACCTTTGATTTTTCCATTAAAATGCAGCTAAGAAAAGAGAGGTTGTGGATGATAGTTTGTGCTCGGAGAATTTAACCCTTGTTTCTGTTTTTGATCCAACAAGAAACTTGGTTATCAGGTTTGTTAACTACTTAGAGCAAATTCACCCGTTGGGTCACCAGGTCACCCACTATTCACTACTTTTTAGTGTTAATTTCACCTTCTGGGTCACGGGCACAGTGTATTTCGTGCCCTGGGTCACCCTGTACAGTGTTCTGGGTCACCATAGTGACATGCACAGTGTATTTCTTGCCCTGGGTCACGAGCATAGTGTATTTCGTGACCCAGAGAATGAAAATATATACTAAAAAGCAGTGAATAGTAGGTGACCTGGTGACCCAACGGGTGAACTTGCTCTTACTAGAGCTAAATGGGTTTATTTAAATTTCTGAGAAATTTCTATGACCAATTCACAATTTGTTTTTGGGTTGTTATTTCGGAAAATTCTACAGTACTGGGGGTATCCTATACGTGTGTTTCGTGAATATTTGTGACCGTTATTCGGTAATATATCCAAGGGTCATGGATATTCGAAACAAGCTGACCTATTCAGAAGGAATCCCGTTTCGCCGTCGCTCTCAGTTCTTCACCGTGCCGTCGCTCTCAGTTCTTCACCGTGCCGCCAGCGTCAGGCCTCCGTGCGCGGCACTCCTCCGCTTCGCTGTGCCACCACGACTCTCCCTCTCTCTCTCTTTGCGGGACTCGCCCCAGTCTCCCTCTGTTCCACCGCGCCGCGCCCCCTCCACTCCACGGCTTCTCCAGTCCTCTTCAGCCTCCAGCCCACGGTTTCTCTCTCTCAGGCACGGACCCTGTCCATCTCAGCCTCTCTCCTCAACCGTCGAGGCGTCGACGGCCCTTTCTATACTCGACTGTGACGGACTAACGTTGGTAAGTCAAATAGTTTATCGAAATTTCTGAGTTTTTACTTTTCAATCGATCTGTATCTCATGAACGTCTCCACTACTTTCTGGGTTTTCAGTAGAATAGCCTTGAAGTCTCGAACTGGGTTGCTCTCTTCCTCAAGCAGCAAAGCAGAAAGCCATAAACTGTTGGTTACACTCTGGGTTCGATTTCTAGGTTTTCATTTACATTCTGGGTTTCACTCTTCAAGCTTGGTTAGTTGCTGAAATCAAGCTTGGTAAGTTGCTGGGTATTGTATATTTGTATGAATGTATAATCAAATTGTATGATTAAAATCATTAAATTGATTGAGCTCTAAGTTGCTGCATTTCTAAATATCTCCATTTGTTGATCGAGCTGTTGCCTGTTGCCTTATTGATAAGTTGGTTTATTGGCTGTTTTGATTGAGCTATTTTGCCGTTATTTGTATATCTGTATTGGTCATGTATCTGTTTTGAAATTTGGCATCTGTTTTGCCAGTTTTGGATGGTAACTGAATTGCAAATAGTTTGGTAATTTGGATGGGAATTGCAATCAGAGTGTTTGAATGATATTGGAAACTATTTGTAGAATTGTTTGTACTTCCATTACTGAGAATTATTTGTACTTCAAGTTTTCTGATCCTATTTTCAAATGGTTTTAGATAGATTACAAGTTGCATTTCTTTTCATTTGTACATGAACTGTGTTCAGGTTTCATGCGCTCTGTGCATTATCAGTAATCTAATTTATAGTATGTCCAGACTGAAAGAAATTGATCAAACGTCTTTCATCTTTGTGAACTTGTCCAGCATGCCATTATGGAGCCTCCAAGTAACTACTCATATACACACTGGGATAAGTGTAATTACAATTTATATTAAGTTTCTATTATTACAAGGTTTTATTTTCTCACAGCTTCAGTGGTTGAGAGGTTGACTATATCCACCATATTGTCTGAAAAGGGTCTCCAAAAGAGCAGCAGTTTCATCTTTATGTCCCTGAAAAGAATGAGGTTAGATTTACCCAATTTCTTTGTAGACTATGAGATCAACCTTCTGCTAAGTGTCATAATATGTTGTCTTATTCCCATTGAAGTAGGTGCTGAGTAGCTCTTTGTATTATGGCTTGGATTTATGTTAAAAGATGAAAACTGTTATGGGCACTTTAACTCATGAGAGATCCATTTTTCAGCAAGTATACCAGGTAAATGCAGATGTTATTTTAAATAAAGAATGTTTTCCACCCTCATGTTTTTCCTACCCTCACAGAAAAGTTGAGAGAAACAAAAAAACCACTTTAGACTTGGTTCAAACCACTGATAAGGGTGGGGTAAGTAGAGTGGTAGCTGACAGTCGCATCTCTCGTAATTTGATAATACGTTGCTACTTTTTCTAGGAGTTAATCATTTGTTTCATGACTCTTGTGGTTGAGAATTTTAGGTCAAGACTTGAAGGCACCAAGAAGATGTTGGAACATATACCTGTTGTTGGATTTCTTGCAGGTTGATTTTGTAGTTTATTTTCTTCATTTCTAAATTGTCTTGTTACTTTATGAAGTTGAGTTCTTTTATGTATTAAGAACTTGATCTGGCAACAACAAAATTTTTGGTTTGTGCAGCAAAACTTTTTGAGCTTATTTTAGGAGCACAGACAAGGTATACTCACATGTCGGGATCATAAGACGTGGTTTGCAATGACTATAATAAGAAAGCTTTGTATATTGTTAATTTGTTCTTGAATATCAGTTCATACAATTTTGGCATTTGCAACAGCAAAGAGTCCATATCTCAATGTCATTCTGCCAGTTCTTCACCAGCTTCATTAGAATTAGAATCTTTAATAAGTCTGGAGTTCACTGTACTTCAGTACAACCCAAACAAAGCATAGGAAAACAAGTTACAAACGTGATAGTTCGGGCACTTTTTTTCACATATCACATGCAAATAATGAGCAAGTTTGCTACAAATTTATTTATTCACTGTTACAATTTGAAAGAGCAAGTCCAATGTAAAATACACGGAAACAAAGCACAGATCTTAGTCCTTATTAGCAAACCAAGGCCAACATCAAGTCAGGTGCATTGATCTTCATAATCAATTCAACGTCCCTAGTATCTTGGATATACGCACTGATGACCAAATCTTTGTTCCAACTAAGGAAATATCTTTAGAAGCACGTTATACAAAATTGCAACCCAGAAACCCAAATTTCAATCAGATATTGAACTAGCCTAAATTTTGAAACCTTACCCAATCTTTGGTGGAGCGACCGAGAGAGTGCGTGGATGAGGCTCTGAGAGAGTGAGAGAGGCTGAGAGGAGCTGATAATGAGATGAGACAACTGACTAAAATGTTGTAAAAAAAAGTCCTCTTTGTGGTAATTACGAGGTCTAGGACCACATTACAAGTTTATGAATTAATAATTTTATAAAGCTAAAAACGAATGTGTTGTCTTTGGTGGTAAATTTTCATATTTTAGACTAAATAAAACATGTGTCCTCATTCACGTAATAAAGCTCTCAATTGTGTAATTGGGTGGTACCTTCCTCATTAAGAAAATAATTACATCTCTGACAATGATTGTTACGAATATAAGGACAAATGATCAAAAATATTGTAATAAATGTCATGTTTTTGGTAATTACAATGTCTAAGACAATATTTACAAGTTTATGAACTATTTTACAAAATTGACCACAAATGTGTTCTACAAGTAATAATCTTCATATTTCATTTCAAATAGAGCATCTGTCCTTATTCACATAATAAAGTTCTCGAATGTGTAATTGGGTGGTATCTTGTGTAATGTTCTTCATTGAGAAAATAGTTACATCTCTGACAGTGATTATTACGAATATAAGGACAAATGATAAAAAATATTGTAATAAATGTCATGTTTTTGGTAATTACAAGGTCTAAGACAACATTTACCAGTTTATGAACTATTTTACAAAATTGACGATAAATGTGTTCTACAAGTGGTAATCTTCATATTTCATACCAAATAGAGCACGTGTCCTCATTCACGTAATAGAGTTCTCGAATGTGTAATTGGGTGGTACCTTGTGTAATGTTCCTCATTGAGAAAATAGTTACATCTTTGACAGCGATTATTACGAATATAAGGACAAATGATCAAAAATATTGTAATAAATGTCTTGCTTTTGGTAATTACAAGGTCTAAGACAACATCTACCACTTTATGAACCATTTTACAAATTGTGTTGTACAAGTGGTAAATCTATCATATGAAATAGATCGTGTGTCCTCATTCACGTAATATAGTTCTTGATTGTGTAATTGGGGTAAACGTTTTTAGTATTTACTCCATTTAGGACAATATTTACATGTACATGGACAATATTACAAATTGATGACAAATGTGTTGTTAAATTGGTAATTTTCTTTTTTTAAGTTGCCATGTGTCAAAATTTGAATGGGTAACCTGATGACCAATTCATCAGGTTACCATCATATTAAATTGTTATATATTAAAAAAATAAAAAAGAAAGGTATGGGATACAGGTGGGACCCACCTGGTCGGTATTGTAGCATGTCTCTGTTGTTTTTTGAAGAATGTATATTCAAACCCCAAGGATTTGAAATTCCCACCAAGAGTTCTTTACAATAAAGACCCAGAATTGAGAGCAGTCAAAATCAAAGATATGGATCCAATTAAGAAGTAGAGATTACACTGAGCTTTTGGCGAGAAAAATCTTCAGATTGTCAGAAGAAGAATTGAAAGAGTCAAATTGGGTATCAAAGAATGTGGTCGAGTATGAAAGATTCGAAGAAATCTGCCTGGAAAACTGTGGTCGAGTATCAAAGAGTCAAATTGGGTATCAATCGTACCATTTTCCGCCGGGGATACGCCGGGAAGCTGCCGAACAAGGAAGATGGACGTCCAAGATGCAGCATATCAAAATTCCAAATTCATAAATTAAGCATTAAGCCTGTTTCGGAAAATTCCTTGAAATTGAAATAATAGAGGAAATCAATGTTCGAAAATCATGGAGGAAAAACGAGTCCAATAAATTAAACCAATCACAAGCTATTTTCGAAACCAAATTATAATCTAGAAAAAGTAAAACCATCATTTACGAAAAAAATTATTGCATGCATAATAATTTTAAAAGGGGGAAATTACTAGTCCCCCTCTTAACTTTTTGGGAATTATTCCAATTTTAACAGATAACTCCCCAAACATTCAAATTTCACACAATTTGGTCCAAAATGACCATTTTACCCCTCACTTCCTCTTTTTTTTTTTTTAAAAAAATTTAATTTAATTTTTTTTATATCTATACACACACATAAATACACATACATACATACATACATACATACATATGTATATATATGTACATATACGTATACATATACACACACACACACACACACACACACACACACACACACACATATGTATAAAATTATACATATATTTATATATCTACATATAAATATACATACATATATATATATATAGATATATACATACACATTAGAAATATATGTATACATACATATACATATATATATATATCTACATATACATATATCTAATGTGTATGTATATATACACATATATACATATAAATATATATATAAAAAGAGAGAGAAGAATAAAAATATATACACACACACATATACATATACATATACATACATACATACATATATACTCACACACACACACACACACACACACACACACACATATATATATAAAGAGAGAGAAGAATAAAAAATACACACACACACACACACACACATATATATATATATATATATATATACACACATATATATAAGGATTAATTTCAGTTTACCCCCCTGAGGTTTGGGGGTGTCATCATTTCACCCCCTCTACTTTCAATTTTGAATTTTTACCCCCTAAACTTTCCAATTTCAATCAACCGTGTCCAATTTCTCCTATTCCGTCCAAAGTCAACGTTAACTTTGACTTTTGAGGGGTAAAATGGTCTTTTCAAGATAAAAAATATAAAAAAAAATAAAAATATTTTTTTTTTTCGTTTTTTTTTTTTTTCTGTTTCTTCTTTTTTTTTTTTTTTTTTTTTTTTTTTTTTTTTTTTTTTTTTGTCTTCAACCTATACACCAAAAGTTATAATAGGTTTATAAAAACAAAAAAATATTCTAGGTGGTTGAAAGCAGCTTGCTGGTATACGATATTTGTGATATATCTCCGATAAAGTGAAGAATTTTAGGATATATCCCCAATAAAGTGAAGAAATATCTGTAAAAAATAATTTTACACTTTATCTAGAAATAAATATCTGTAAAAAAATAATTTTACAGACTCGCTGGTCTACGATATTTGTGATATATCTCTGATAAAGTGAAGAATTTTAGGATTCCCTAATAAAGTGAAGAAATATCTGTAAAAAATAATTTTACACTTTATCTAGAAATAAATATCTGTAAAAAAAATAATTTTACACACTCGCTGGTCTACGATATTTGTGATATATCTCTGATAAAGTGAAGAATTTTAGGATTCCCTAATAAAGTGAAGAAATATCTGTAAAAAATTATTTTACACTTTATCTGTAAATAAATATCAGTATATTCCCAATAAAGTGAAGAAATATCTGTGTAAAATCATTTTTGGTCTACGATATTTGTGATATATCTCCAATAAAGTGAAAAAATTAGGATATATCCCCAATAAAGTGAACCAATATCTGTAAAAAAGATTTTACAATTTATTTGTAAATATCTGTATATCCCCAATAAAGTGAAGAAATATCTGTGTAAAATCATTTTTTACAGATATTATTTACAGATAGTGTAAAATTATTTTTTACAGATATTTCTTCACTTTATCAAAGATATATCACAAATATCGTAGACCAGCGAGTGTGTAAAATCATTTTTTACAGATATTTATTTCTAGATAAAGTGTAAAATTATTTTTTACAGATATTTCTTCACTTTATTAGGGAATCCTAAAATTCTTCACTTTATCAGAGATATATCACAAATATCGTAGACCAGCGAGTGTAAAATTATTTTTTTACAGATATTTATTTCTAGATAAAGTGTAAAATTATTTTTTACAGATATTTCTTCACTTTATTGGGGATATATCCTAAAATTCTTCACTTTATCGGAGATATATCACAAATATCGTAGACCAGCAAGCGGCTTTCAACCACCTAGAATATTTTTTTGTTTTTATAAACCTATTATAACTTTTGGTGTATAGGTTGAAGACAAAAAACAATGAAGAAATAGAAACAAAAAAAAAAAAAAAAAAAGAAACAGAAAAAAAAAAAAAAATTTTTTTTTTATTTTTTTATATATTTTTTATCTTGAAAAGACCATTTTACCCCTCAAAAGTCAAAGTTAACGTTGACTTTGGACGGAATAGGAGAAATTGGACACGGTTGATTGAAATTGGAAAGTTTAGGGGGTAAAAATTCAAAATTGAAAGTAGAGGGGGTGAAATGATGACACCCCCAAACCTCAGGGGGGTAAACTGAAATTAATCCTATATATAAAAAAAGAGAGAGGAGAAGAATTAAAAAAAATAAAATAAGTGAGGGGTAAAATGGTCATTTTGGACCAAATTGTGTGAAATTTAAATGTTTGGGGAGTTATCTGTTAAATTGGAATAGCAGAGACTGAACTGTCGAATTCCAAAAAGTTAAGGGGGGGACCAGTAATTTTCCCTTTTAAAAGAAAGTGTTCCCTCACAATATACAGCTAATCCTGCCATCAATCGGAATACTCCTCAAGTGGGGTCTCCTCACGTCTTGTACAAAACGGTAATCATCATAAACAAAAACTCAAGGTTTGGAATTTAGAATACAAAGGACAATAACCGAATCTTAAACTCCGATCCCAAAAACCTAATTACTTCAAACTTCTTGGATTCAATCCAAACTTCACCGCCAACATCAATTCGTCGATTTAAAGGATTTAGGGTAGATCCGAGAGAAATCTGACGATCGAATTTCCGTAAATCGACAATCCAAAATATCGAACTTCGGAAATTCCCAATCGGTAACAAACCTTCTCCGATTTTCACCAAACACATATCTACAAGTTCTAAATGTTAAATCTTACATAGCCAACCAAATTAGGAGGTCAAAATCATCCCCACGTTGGCGGCGCCACACCCCACGATCTTCGATCCCATTGGGTGAAACTACTTATGCTAATTTCTTTCTCTCATCAAGCCCAACAACTTTCACAACTACCACAAAGTCTAGAAATGCATAAATCGGCTGGAAATTACCTCGAAAACTCTCGAAATTCAAATCCTCGATTCGGCCTTCACACTTCAAATTGGATCAAGGGACTTGGAGGAATTGATGTACATCTCAAGGGCTTCAAGACGCGACTAGTAGTGTGGCCCAAGGTGGCCGGAGTGTGGAGAACCAACAGGAGATCCGAAACAGCGGCTGCACTGTGTTCTCTACCTTGCTACATCATCTAGGCGGCGATTCGCATGACACCACCACCACAGATAAAAGGAGGTGGAAAGGACATTTTGAATGGGACCGTGGCATCCAGATTGGTGGCAAGACAGCGGAGTTATCATCGGAAAATTGATTCGGGTTGGGTTTGGGTTGGCGGTTACGGCGAGAGAAAATGAGGTAGGGTTTGGTGATTTCTGAAATGAAACTTACCCGAAATGGTATGTTTTCCGTATTTATACCCACATTCGAAAATGACAACTAGAGGTTTTTAGATCGTAACTTTAGCATATGAACTCTAATTTAAGCATGCCATGTGTCCATAGACTCCGTTTGGTGTCCTCTATAACTTTTGTGATGAAAATTTTCTCAAATTGTTACCCCATAAAAAGTTAACTCTTTGGACCACCTAATCGGTAAAACGCAGATCATGGAAAGTTAACTCTTTGGACCACCTAATCGGTAAAAATTAAAGTAATTAACTTGCATACAGTAAAAAGGGTGAATCCAGATACAGGATGTATCAGCACATAACTCATTTATGCATCATATGAACTTCATATGCTCATTCTTACTATGCTCACATAACCATGTGCATTCTTGAGCTCATATGTCATAACAGATTATACTTGACACCCTTCACACACACACACACACACACACACACACACACACACACACACACATATATATATATATCATCATGTATCAAGCACCTCGTACATTCGTACATGCTAATGCATATAAACACAACTCCTATATGTTGCTGGGTACAACAAGCATTCTACATGCACATACTTATAGCTTTATTTTCCAGATTTTAGGACATCCTCCCCCGTGGTATTGACTTTGCAAGATTGAAGAGCCCCTTCTTGCTTACGGAGTTCGGGGACTTGTAGAGGCAAGGCATCGCCCGGATGTCATTTATGCTTGATGACATCATGTTTATAACTCCCCAACCATGAAGCTTCTCTTACTTGGAAACTTAGGGGAACTTATAGATACCTATAGTAGCACTTTCTTCGTGTCCGTCCGTATCGCAAAGCTGGTCGACGCCAGCTGTAATGGTTCATTTCGGGAGTTTGAACACCATCCCAAAAATACAACCCTGTCAAAGGTATCTAACCTTCCTTCTGAGTGGAAATCCAATCCCGTTTTGTCTTTTTTGCATAAAAACCAAGCTGTCACACATACAATCATACTCAATTCGATGGAATTGTTTGATCTTAAAGGGGATCTTACATGGAAATGAAAGAATACTGCGTAATTAATTAACTAAATATTCCCGAATCAAAAGTGGCTCTAGTTTATGTTCAAATGAGGGCACAAGCATCCTAAGTAATTCAGTCCTACGGTTCTTCATTATCTGCATATAGCCTTTTTTTCCTAGGTGCTCTTTTTGTATGGCCTCCCGGACCTCCCGGATCCCATGAGTGAATAGAAATTTAGATCTACATTGGATCTCACCTGAATCGCCCCATAACAATTATATCAATTTTAGTAAGCTATTTAGTCAGAATATCACACATTGATCAATCAAAGAGAGACTGAACAACCGAAAGAAAGATTGATTGGTTCAATAATCAAAATTCCTCTTTTGATCAATTCTGTAAGAGTTAAATTTTTCTGAATCATCAGAATATCAAGACTCATTTCTCCCCTTTGAATAGAGGATATAGTTATTTCTCGTGGATTTATCAGCTGAACAATGAAAATAGATGGCGAATGCTTGATCAATTGATCGATTCATGTAGGAACAAGGTTCAAGTCTACTGGTTGATCTTCTAGGATGCCTCAGCTGCATACATCACTGCACTTCCACTTGACACCTATCGTAATGTTCATTCTCCAGGGAACTCCATTTAAACCATTCCAACGGATTCCTATCGCTCTCTTTATTTCCGTGTTTCAAAATATGGTTAACCAACATGTTAACTAATCGATTACAATAAATTGGATCGGATTTTGCAGTTTTTTCTTCTGCAGTACCTCGACTTGACATGAGTGTGAAAGGGTTCAAGAATCAGTTTTCTTTTTATAAGGATGAAATAGGGTCATATATAATGAATTTTCTTGCCCATGGCAAGAAAATCTACAATGACAAAAGTAAAATTCCTTGTGATTGAGTACATTTAGGGAGGATTGGGTTTCACGCTAAAAGGATACTCAGTACGAGAAAAATAAAATTTCCTCGTTGAAGATAGCTTATAGCAAGAGAAAACCTCCTCACCCAAATCTATCTGCAATGACAAAATTATTTTCGTCTCAAAAAGCGTATTTTTATTTTTTTTATTATTACTTATCATTAGTGAGGAAATAGTACTTTAACGATGAAATATATTTAACGACTATTTTCTAGCCCTAAAAAATTTTTGGGAAAATTTCATGAATGATACCCAAAGTAAGACCCACTATGCATTTTAGTACATCAAGTTCCAAAATATAATTTTTGGTACATGAGGTTTCAAAATTGACCCAGTATACATACACAACGTCAATGACGCTGTTAGTTCAGGGGGTAAAACAATCTCTTCACATTTTGTACTCTAAGCACCCAGCTATCTCTCTTCTTTTGTTCTGGGCACCCAACTCTCTCTCTCTCTCTCTCTCTCTCTCTCTCTCTCTCTCTTCCCCCTCCCTCAATTGGAAATCGGAAGCAGGTTTCGGGATCCGATGCTACCATTGGCAGCGGACCAATACTCGGCTAAATCAAACCTCATAATGACACACCTAGTGGTTTGATGATCCTCAACTAGCCAACACAGCCCACCATTCACCTTAATATCCTGAAAAATATGCTTATCGAAATAAGGAGGTGTGTCCGCATCTGAGCTGAGTGTTGGTTTTGAGATTAGATTCGAATAACGATCGGTTTCGCTCCAGATGAGATTTGATGAAGTTGGGATCTGTGAGCAGAGAGCCCCATAGCTTGCACACGCACTTGAATCGAACCAGAGACTTCGCCGGCAGCCGTTTCAGGATGTTGATGTTGATATCCGGAATCTCCAGATTCAGGTTCTGGGTTGTTATTGTTTCATCTTCTTCTCTTCCATCAAACATGTTTTGGTTTATCACTAGATTCGGGTTCTGGGTTTGGTTCAGGGTCGATACATCTCCATCTTCTTCTTCTTACAGAGGCGTCGGCTTCTGGGTTTTTTTTTTCTCGGCGGTGGTTGGGGAGGCTGTGGCAGCTATCCAGACATCACAGAGCAGAGCTCGGCCTCTGAGACTCTTATCATGGGTGGAACATAGAAACTGAACTATGGACGGCATGAGGCTGGTGTGGCTATCGAGGGAGGCTCCGGTGGCTGCAAGTCTATCAACTACACTTGCAACCTTGCAATTGCAAGTGAGAGAGGTCCTGAAGCTTTAATGGAGTCTGGTGCTTGAAGAAGAAAAGCTTGATAGTAATAGCTCTATAATAGTTTGTCCGTGTGTCTGGCTTTATATCTCAATTCTGAAGGTGTTTTTTAGAATTATGTTTCAGAATAAAGTAGTTGTTTGTGCAGATATAAAGTCATGACTCCTTCTGGATTGTTGTTGTTTCATCTTGTTCTCTTCGATTAGACATGCTTTGGGTATGTGGAAACTGGAAATAGAGTGAGTGGGTCAGACGTCAGAGGGAGAGAGAGAGAGAGAGGTGATTTTTTTTTTTTGGACAAAAAAGAAGAGTCAGAGTGAGAGAGTACTAAATTACCTTCTAACAAATGAATAATGACATAAGAGTTAACGGCGTCATTAATGTCGTGTACGGATAGTAGGTCGGGCTTCACATTTCGTGTACCAAAATTCATAATTTGTAACTTCGTGTATACAAATGCATAGTGGGCCTTAGTTGGTGTACTGTTTTTAAAATTTTCCCAAAATTTTTTACTGAAGAAATATATGAGTTTAAGCGAAGACAAAAATCGTAGCTAAAGAATAATGGCGAGAAAAAAAATTTATTCATCGCGAAAAGGGTTTGACGAGGAAATAGTATTTTCGTCGTGAGAACTTTTCTTGTCCACCCTACTGTGAGGAACTAATGACCAAAATATTTTCCTTGCAAAAGCACTATAGAGTGGAAATTTTGATTTTCAACGACAAACTTGTTCCTCGCTAATTAGTTTTTCTGTTGTAGCGTACTAATATATGTTATATGCATGCAAGACATAAAGTATAAAGCAGTTCCGTTTAGCAACGTATAATTGAGATATGAATACACTAGATTGCACAAAAAATTGTTTTTGAGTCTATTCAAAGCCATTTCTAGAATATTCAATATATGTTCTACATTTTCTATGCGCAAATGTTTAATTTTTATAAGATCTTCTTGACTGTTATTCAAAAGGTCCAATAATGTATGTATGTTGGACTTCTGAGGCAGTTATAGACCCTGGGGGAACGCTGGTGGCATGCTTAACACATGCAAGTAATCTTTTTATTAGCATTCTAATGAAGAAGTCATTGATCAATCGGTTGGATCTATGGAAACTTTTTTGGATTTCAAAAAGGTGGGGGGGGGGGGGGGGGGGGGGGGGGGGGGGGGGGGGGGGGGGGGGGGATTAGTAAAACCTCTTTTATCGCTTGAACAGTGAATTAAATAAAAGAAAAAGTACGGCCATTCCATTTCGACAAATGACCCATGCCCAAATTCCATAGCTTTGGGTCTTTTATCCCGATCATGATTTTCCAACCTCCAAAGGGAAATGTTCTTCCCTTTTTGGCCGGTTGTGGGCGAGGCTTGATCACCAAGAATCAGTAACACCCTTTTAGAGAGTCCACAAGCTATGGTGAGACCCAACTATGATATGTATCGCCAGCAGCCTAACATCCAGGCTACCCCGTGGTGGTCGGAGGCGACCAAGACCTCGCCGGGAATGGCCTTGTCAATATGCTTCATAATATGTATTTCTAGGCTAGAATACTCTTTTACATGCCATATTGGAAAGCATGTAAAAGAGAGTGACTCCCTTACTTATAAAAGGGACAACTCCTCCCACCTAGAATCCATTCCATTACATTTCTTGTAATCCTTTTGGGCCGCAAGGCCCAAACACATATAGTCAAACATTTAAAGTGGACGTAGTTACCTGTTAAGGCAGGAGATAAACCACTATAAATCGTCTCTATGAGTGTGTGTAGTTAACGAAAGCCTTCGGTTCTCTATACATTAACAAAAAGCACGACAACATCATTGTGAAGAACTATAATTTGAGATCTATGAGAACAAAGGCTATTTAGGAGTCCAATTATAGTGGCGCCTCTAAGGGAGGGCACCAAGAAAAACTCTAAGCCTAGGGATGAATCCAGACATTTCTTTTCCATTTAATCGTTCTGTTCAAGAAGGTGACTGCCAGAATAAGCGGACATAGAGCTGACGAGCCCGTTGTGGGAAGAGAGAAGCCACCACCGCTGCTAACTCAAGGGGTCGTCCTACTCGCGTAAATAACGCAACTCAATCTAGGGAGTCTGACCATAAAGAAGTGTGTTTTTGATGTGGAGCATCCGGTAATTGGGCGCACATTTGTAGAGCCTCTAAAAGAATTGTCGCTGATACAAGGCATATGGCGAAGCAAGAGAAGATCAAAATATGGAACAAGAAGATCAAGATGAAGATCTCGAGCTAAGGTTTGCAAACTACAAATCTGGGAAGGATGAAGAAACCGCCTATTTTATTTAAGCTTTTTATTTTCCAAGGTTGATGTAATAAGGCACTTGCCATAACTTTTAGTAGCTGCCTTTGGTTTTAACTTCCCTTTGAATAGGCTTACCTAAAGTAGGCGTGATGTCTAGGAAAGTAGTTGAGATTAGTGGTATTTAAGAGATGTTCCTGATTATGGTTATGTCCAAAAGACATCGTTGGGGGACGCCTTAAAGTCAAAACCTACTCCTGAGAATATAGAGATCTCTGTAAAATATACTAGTGTACATGAGCTGTGGGATAGAAATTTCATCATCATTGATGATGTATTCACGTATTCTGTTGCACGTGAGATTATTGAGTCCGATGACATCGAACCATGCTCCGTTGATGAATGCCAACGTAGAGAAGATTGACCCAAATGGAAAGTTATGATCCAAGCTAAACTTGATTCACTAATGAAGAGGAAGGTTTTCGGACTGATGATGTCGACACCTCCTAATATAAAACCTAATGACATAAATTGGTCTTCATTAGAAAGCTTGATGAAAGAAATGAGATTGTAGACTCGCCTAGTGCCAAGGCTTCTCTCAACACCCTAGAATCGACTACGAGGAGACATATTCTCCTGTAATTGACATCATTACGTTCCACTACCTTGTCAGTTTGGTTGTTTCTGAAAAACTAAACATGCAGCGTATGGATGTGGTCACAACATATCTTTATGAGGATCAAGATATGAAGATATATATGAAGGTTCCTGACGGACTTCAATTACCCAAGTGGCTCTAGACTATAGAGCGCTTTTGTAATAAGGTTGAAATGCTCAGTACATAGATTGAAACAATTTGAACAATGTGGTATAACCGTCTAAGTGACTAATTGACTGGGAAGGGATATGTCAATAAAGAACTATGCCCATGTGTTTTCATTAAGAAGACAAGTTTTGGATTTGCTATTATTGCAGTTTATGTTGATGACATGGATATCATTGGAACCCTTAATGAGTTAAAGGAAACCACTGAACATTTGAAATCCGAGTTTGATATGAAAGTTCTTGGGAGAACACGGTTGTGTCTTGGTTAGGAACTTGAGCACCGTGCCGATGGTTTATGATTCAACAGTCAGCATATACTCCAAAGATGCTTAGGCACTTTATTGAGATAAAGTTAAGTCTGTAAGCACTCCCATGGTCATCCGTAGTCTTGACCTTAAAAAATATCTATTTTGTCCCAAGGATGATGACGAAAATCTGTTAGAGCCCAAAGTGCCATACCTAAGTGCAATACGCGCATTATTGTACTTAGCACACAAGACTGGATATCTCATTTGTTGTGAACTTATTAGCTATATATATCTCTACGCAAAAGCGAGGCCATTGAACTGGTGTAAAGAATATCTTTCGATACTTAAGGGTACAATACATATAGGCTTGTTCTATCCCTACCGAAAGAAAATGAAGGATGACATGACGGATTCAGACCCACCATGCATCGAGGCCGGCACCGTCGGTATAACCCGCCGACATCCCTATACCTCTCACCAAATTGCAAATGCCGAGTATCTTTCTGACCCATATAAAGGTCGTTCCCAATTGGTTATGTATTCACCATGGGAAAACACCGTTATATCTTGGAGGCCTACACTACTAGAATAATGTCATTAGACATCGCCACTATTAAATCGGTCAGGATTGCACTTGATGTTAAAAAACATGTTAATATCAGTTTGTGAAAAAATCGATTTCTATTGTTATTATAGACATCAGTCACCAAATAAAACGATGAGAAAAGTTTTGTTCGAAAAATTTTCAAAAACGCGGAGGGACTAAGTTTGAAACTTTTGAGAAACGCGGGACCAATTATGTGATTCCCCCACTTAGTATTTTTTCCCTCTGTCTGAAACTATCAAACCCAAATAACTCTCACTTTTCTGAAAACTCTCGAACCTTGTCAACCTCGTTCTCTCTCCAACCTGACCTCCCCCGATTCCCCGACCTCGTTCTCCAACCTGGCCTGAGCTCGTCGTACGATCCGAGCTGTTCGAGCTCCTTCTCCGACCCGAGCCGCTCTAGCTCCTTCTCCAACAAGAGCCGCTCGAGCTCCTTCTCCGACAGGAGCCCCTCGAGCTCCTTCTCCGACTCGAGCCACCTCGAGCTTGTTCTCCAATCTGACCTCGAGCTCCTTCTCCGACCTTACCTCGAGCTTATTCTCCGACATGAGCTCGTCAATCTCAGACATGAACTCCCTACAAGATTTGGTTATGTAACTCTTAGGATACTTCTTGAAGGCTTACTTGAAGGCTTGATGGCTGGGTTTAATCGATACTTCGATTTCAGTTTTTGATTTCAGATTCTTGAAGGTTTGAAGGCTGGGTTCAATTTCGGATTTCTGGGTAAGTTGCTTGGTTACTCACTTTACTTACAGACTTGAGGGTTCGATTTCGGATTTGAATTCCTTGCAACTATACATGTTGAAATAATAATTTGTTTATAATGTAGCCCCCTGCATCATTTTTACAAGCCATGGAAGAGTACGTCAGAGAAGCTCCCCGTGTCTCAATAGTTCGCAAGGAGGTATGAAAATACTCTTCCTGTAAGTTTGGTTATTTTGGGAGAAAACAAGCCAATGTCGTTCCCAATCAGAAAATAGTGGATCAATTCGAGTCAATCATAAATGAGATAAATCTGATCTTTGCTTTTTGACACTAGTGCATCACTTGTAAAGATTATGCAATGCAATCACATGAATGAGCACACTTATATATAAACTTTAGTGAAGTATCTACCAGTTGATAACAAATCACAGTGTATTGGTTAATGGAGTTATGGATTTTGATTTTATGTTTAATACTGGATTATCTTGTACCTTTTATATTGGCCCTGAATGAATTTTAAGGTGGTATGTTATATGAAATGTTCTGGTATTATAGTCTTGATATTTGATTTTATACATCTCGTTTTCATTGTCTTTGTATTCCATTTTGCTTTGTAGTTACTGTTTCTCTTTATCGATACAGTTTGTGACAGTTCCTTCGACTTCAATCTTTACTTTGACAGGTGATTGGCAATAAAATTTCTGCCCCCAAGGAAATCTTGGCCATAGAGGACAAAAAGACCCAAGACGATGAGGCACGTCCACCTTCCCCACCTCCAGCTAAACCAGTAAAAGTGGTAGCACCTATAGTTGAACCACTTGATTTGCTGGTAGTTCTCAAAACAATCCCCCCTTTTTTTTTTTTGCTATTGTTTCTTGAATTAGTCTTCAAAATTCTAAGTTTTTGAAGTTTAAATTGGTTGGCTTTCTTTTGTTGCTAGGGTTTGAATGATCCTGTTCCCGATACTGCAGCATTAGATGAGAAGAATGCCATGGCTTTAGCTATTGTTCCAGTTTGTAAATGTTCCATCTCTATCTACGTGATATAATAATAAATAATTTCTTGTAAATCATTAAAGAAATATGCATGCATGAAGCTTCTTGCCTTTGTGTTTGATGAAAGACCTCTGTATGTCTCTAAAAGTAACTAAATTTGCTTTTGTGGTTCTTGCAGGTGATCAACCTGCGGCTCAACCTCAAGCAAATGGAACAGGTTGGGAATTGGCACTTGTTACAGCCCCAAGCTCAAATGAGAGTGCCACAGCTACTAGCAAACTGGTATGCAGGAGTTTACGGTTGTGAAAGTTTGTGATCAACAAGGAGAGGGAGACGAAATTTTAAATTACGTTGAAGAGAGCAGGAGAGCTGCAGGTTTGGTGAGTTATCTATTGCTGTATTCTTTTTTTCGACTTTGGACATGGTGAGAATCTCCATTTGAATTGATTGTGGAATTGATTTTTGTTTTTCATTTTGTGTTTGTTTTGGATTGATTTGCGAATGTATTTGCAGCAACAGGAGGGAGAGTGGGTGCTTAAGGGTAAGTTTCATGGATCATTTTCTTCTGCATCTTTTGTTTGAGTGGTTAAGAATGACTGGAATTTGGGAAGTAGATACTCAGGGTCTTCTTTGTTTATTAGAAGAGCTGGCACAATACTTGGGAGCTCTTCTTTGTTTACTGGATTGGTTTTTTACTTTGAGTGGTTTGTTTGCAGTTTATAACTGTTATCTTCTATCCAATCTGCAGTTTTGATGTTTAATTAGAGACAGATAAAGAAGCATACTAAATCGTAGGCCTACCAAAATAGGAACAAAACAGTTAGTACAAAAAAAATAAGAACATTTGAATATTACTAATCTTTATACACCTTTAGATGTGTTTACAGTATGCCCTAAACGCTAAAACAAGTATACCTTTAGATGTGTTTACAGTATGCCCTACTATAATTGTGATCTGCATTACAATGGAAGCATACCCACTATAATTATGAATCCATATTCATGGACCAAGGTGCAAATTTTTAGATTTCAATCCACTTTGTGCTTATAAAAAAGTTATGCATTTGGTGCTTACTTATGTTTTGGATTTGGGCTAATCTAATTCATTCAAATCCTTATAATCATGTAGGTGGCCAACATAATCTTTATAGATGCACCAGTTGGTGCTGGGTTTTCATACTCTACAACCTCGGAAGGGTACTGTACTTCCGATACAAAATCAGCTGCACAGACCTATACTTTCTTAAGAAAGGGAAGGAGAAAAGAATCACAAGTACTTCTATTTGTTCATTTATTTTCATGTTTATGAAATCTTGCAGTTTCTCTTACTCATTTCTATGATTTGTGAAACAGTGGTTATATGCACACCCAAGGTTTCAGGGAAATCAACTGTACATTGGTGGTGACTCATATTCAGGACTTATTGTTCCCATTCTTCTTAAGAATATACTAGAAGGTAAGTCTCTGCATATTCATGACAGAAATATTGGCATCAATAATGCGCACATGCCCGATTGAAAACCGTTTATTGATATGGAACCTATAGTGAATCATGCACTACTTAAGAGGTCACAGTCGGTCAAATGTATGAACAATAGTATTGTGTTGTGAAGGAAACAAAAAATTCTCTTAATTTAAATTCCTAAACCTTGGATACTGCATTGCAGGTTTATAGTCTGGGTCAAGGCCAAGAATGCAACTCCAAGTAATACACTATCTAATCTCATTTTAGTTTTCCCCTAATTCGTTTCTTTGGCAATGTATAATTTGATTTAGCTTGAAACAGGGATACTTGCTTGGAAATCCAGTTTCAGATTCTTTTATTGATGTAAATGAGAGAATCCCATATGTTCATCGAGTGTCACTCATTTCAGATGAAATCTATGAGGTGCATAATAATTTTTTACTGCTCATTTGAAGTACAATATTGTCAGCATCTGTTACATACTTACATTACTTTTGACGAAGTTTTAACTATACCATGCTCATTGTAGGCTGCTAAAACTAATTGCAGTGGGGACTATGTCAATGTGGAACTTAACAATACACTTTGTGTTACTGCTCTTCAAAAAATTAAAGATGTGAGTAACATTACTACTTTTTGTTTTGATAATGAGCACTGTCCTAATCACGTAGTCTGAAACTGAAAATTCATTCCCTTTTAACTTGCAGTGTCTTCTACAAATAAATCTTGCACAAATTTTGGAACCCCAATGTGCTTTTGCATCTGGTAGAACAATTGAGTTGGATGGGATCTTAGAGCTCGATAAGCAAGTACTATGGATTACCTCCTTTCAGAGTCTAAGCTACCTGAACTGCATTGCCGGGTAATAACCATTCCTCTCTTTCTCACATGACTCTGCTACATGATATGGAATTATGGATTGTCTAACATAAGCTTTCCTTGTTTCTCACATGACTCTATACATGATTGGAGGACTATGCAATTAGTAATTGGCTTTGTAAATCAGGTGTTTGCTTCATAAATTGGAGGTGTTTTTGGAAATTTATTAGTGGTCATTTAGTTCAGAAATTGGAGGTGTTTTTGTAATTGGAAGATTATATTTTTAGTGATATACAGTGATTGATTTTTGTTATGTTTGTTTTGTCATGAATTGATCATTGATCATTGATTTATGAATTTTGCAGTTGTGTAGATACTTTTCACGAAGAGAAGAGCAAATGTGAAAGAAGAAAAGAAAACAAAGCTTTGACTATGGAATTGTTGGCTATGGCATATTCGTCCCTTGTAGCCAAAATGGAGGAGATTATATATAGGTTGGTCATGCTGGAATTTTCAGCCACACAGAAGTATTCTCTTGCATCTAATTCAACTTACAATGTGGAAGAGGCTGGTGATCTGTAAGGCAGAAATGGAGGAATGTATAGATTTGATAATAGAAGAATTAGATTGTTTGTAAGAGTTAGTGAAAATGTTTGTGAACCAGCTTTTATGATATGTAAAACGATAGCATATTCGGCAAACATTATAAGATTGTGATTACTACTCTTATCGCCTAAACCCGCAACATCGCGCGGACGTACTTTCTAGTATGATGTCTAGATATAAAGTTGAAATCAGTTTTAACCATAAAAACTGATGTCTAGTAATACAGATACATCAGTTCTAAAATTAAAATCGATGTTACTGAAATATACAGACATCGATTTTTTGTCGAAAACGATATGTTACTGAGTACCAGACATCAGTTCCAAAATGGAAATCGATGTTACTAAAATATACAGACATCGATTTTTTGTCGAAAACGATATTTTACTGAGTACTTGACATCAGTTCCAAAATGGGAACCGATGTCTGTAACAGTACCAGACATCAGTTCCAAAATGGGAACCGATGTCTGTAACAGTATCAGTCATCGGTTCTTAAATCAATAACGATGTTAAAATGCAAACTTGTGTTGTGTAATCTATATTTCTTTAAGCATTAAATACAATAAAATGTGGGTTTAACAATAGTAAAACATGTAAGTTTGTTATCATTTAAACCTATTTACATCGATTTATAATTAGGAACCGATGTCTACATGAATACTAGACATCGGCTAAAAACCGATGTCTGCATTTTCCTGATCTTTCTCATCACCCACAAAGACATCGGTTGGGTTTTTGTTTCTCATCGGTTTTTGGCCGATGTCTGGGGCCATAATTCTGGTAGTGCTATAAAACAGACGCTTGTTGTTACTCATTCGAATCATGAAGTGATTATTGCTCTTCATGAAGCAGTTCGTGAATGTATATAGTTGAGATCCATTACTATGCATATTAGTAGTACTTGTGGTTTAAAGTCTATCACAGATGAGCATACGAGCATTTATGAGGATAGTGCTTTTTGCATTGAACAAATGAAGCATGGCTACATCAACAACAACAACACTAAGCATATATTGCCTAAGTTATTCTACAATTAGCAACAACAAACTCTCCTCAAAATCAAAGTGAACTAAGTTTGATTTGAGGATAACGTAGCAAACTTATTCACTAAGTCATTGCCTAATTCCACTTTTGAGAAACATGTGAAAAGTATTGGTCTACGGAAGTTATCCGAACTCCCGTGATAGTAGTCATTAGGGGTAGATGCAAATATCAGGGGGAAATGTCTACATGTTTTGATCTTAAAATATGAAGGGTATGTTGCACTTTTTTCTCCTTCTACCAATGTTATTTTTGTCTCACTGAGTTTTTTTTTACTCGGCAATGTTTTTTTGATGAGGCAATGAGAGAAGCACTGATGTTTGGACGACACAAGGGGGAGTGTTGAAGGAACCCGAATTATGTATGCTTGGCCCAAATATGATTACTTATTCAAGTTGTAATAGGGTAGAATATTCTAGAACTCCTAATCAATGTTTGATTAGGTTTCCTTGTACTCAAAGATATTGTACATGTAATCCTCTATATAAAGAGACCCCTATTATCAATGAAAGTATTCAAGTATTCTCCCGAATCTCTTTTCTCTTAAACATATTTATTATTGTAGGCAACATATATGTCTCGATGCTCAAAAATCAAGATACTAAAAGTTCTGATGCCTTTTACAAGCATCTCCTTTCTTGCTGGTCTGGCAATAACATGAGGAGAACAAGGAAAAGGAAAGTCAAGCATTATTTCAACTCCCGGTCAATGTTTCTACACCAAAGTTTCTTACCAGTGGCAATATTAATATATCTCCATAGGAAGAACCCCATGGGTTGAGCATTGGAAACTTGTAAATTGATGGAACAAAGTGATCATTTTGTAATGGAAATGAAAGTGATAGTTGGGAGCCTGGGAATGAAAATCGATCTAGCTTATTCAACTATTTGAAATCGATCTAGCTTTTTCAGCTGATCTGCATATGAATGGAAAAAAAAAAGAATGTTTTCTTTTTGTAACTTTTGTGGTCAATGATTATTACTCCTGTTTTTCCCTATCTTGATGCAAAAGTTTTTCTTCTGCATATTAATAAACTATGGGCGTAACAGGAAGTTCAAAAATTTAACTATGATAAAGGAGAATTGGCTTAACATAATAGATGTAAGCTTATTATTAATTATTTTTAATACATGGTCCAACTCTTTTCAAATTAAGATACATAACAATAAAGATAACATGACTAGTCATTTTAGCTAGTTATAACATTTCAAACTATGGGCATCGAAGTTGGCCTGTTCTGACAATTCAAACTGTGAGCATCAAAGTTGTGCATGCATGGCCCATTTGGGGTAATGATCCACGAGCAGTTATTACACTTGGATTTGTTGGCATCGAACACATACACCTTGTGGGTAACATTTTCCCGATCAAATCTGTGTTGGGTTAAAAATATTGCACAAAGTGTAAAATGACACCCAACATAATTTCACTCATATTCATTAACAGAATAGAGTTTTAATTATTTCGGGTTCGGCTCATTGAAGCAGAATGTGTCTCTTAATTACAATTCATTGTTACAAGGGAACACCCTTTGATTCTATTTATAAAGAAACAAAAGTGTGGTTGTTTGTTTATGCGGCTGCACCCGAATTTTGGAATGGATTGCCTATGTCCCTGGGAAGGGATCAAGCCACTCGTAGATCAAGGGTTCCAATGAGTAAATGGCCCATCGGAAGACTTGGATTTTTGGGATAGGAATGGTATTTAGGATGCGGTTGCATCTAGGTTATTTGATTCTAGATTGCCTACATACCCTTGCGGGATCAAACCACATGTATTTCCAGCATTTGGGATTTAAATGGGTAGATGACCCATTTATTTTTAGATTTGTGTTTGGGTTAGTTGTCAGGGTTTAGAACCCTTGAATTTGCTTTTGGGTAATTTGAGAATGATTTGATTTTCTGGTGTTTAAGTGAATTTGACTAGTGAAGTCAGGGATTCGGTTTGGCTGAATTTGACTGGTGGAGTCAGGGATTTGATTTGAATTTGTAGTTGCATCTAGTGGGTCGCTAGATTGCCTACATACCCTGTGAATGGATCAAACCATTGTAGTTCAAACATTTGGATTTTTTTGGTTTTATACCAATTTTGGGTATTTGTCTTTTTCTTGATTTTGTACCAAAAGGATTTCCATTTTGTGTTTTGAAGCATTTTTTTTACGAAATCAATATGTGAGTATTTTTGATTTGGACACCCGCAACGTCGAGTAAACTACAAGTCGCACTTTTTAATTTTCGTCTGAAGATCAGAGGCATCCATCGAGCTTTTCTTTCTCTTTTGGACACCCAGATTTATTATGGATCACCATCAGAAGCTTCATAGAGGCCCAAAGTGGTGCGGAGGCCCAGCTGCTATATTTTCCCAATTTCCTTTTTCTCCTTTTTTTCACTTCTTGTATTTCTTTCTTTTCACCGTCTTTACCCAAAACCTAGACAAAACATGAGCTTGGCGCTACTGCCAAGTCGAATTGGAGATGGGTTCGAAGATGGAATGTGATTTGGAGATGGGAGCACGTATGGGTCTTCGACTAGAAGAAATCTCTCAACATTTAGAAGCTTGAAATTTGCTGTATTGCTTCTTCCTGTGAGAAATTGGGTAAGGACTTTCTCCTCCTAGCTCTCGCTTCCAGCTTTGAAATGAAGGCCAAGTACCGTCACTCTTTCTATTTTATTTCACAAGAAAATTGGCCGTCGTTTGGTAGGTGAGGCCAGATGACAGGACCCGCCCCGGATTTCGCCCTGAAATCCAAAGTGGCCATGCGGGGCCCACCTTAGAAGAAATTCTACCAAGAATTTGGCGGAACTTCCCCTAAAAGTGGACTACCCAAAACCTGTAGAAAAACATATATACTTCTAAACAATTCACCCTTAAACTCCTGTAGCCACCCTGCTCCCCAAAACACAACTTCCATTTCAAAAAGTATGAGTATCAACTTGATAACTTGATAACATGAATCCCACAGGTTATCAGAGCAACTCTAATCTAACAGATAAATAACGAAAATAGAAATAAAATGAATACGCGGAAGCTACGTTGTGGACTATGCCTCGACTCCATGTACGCCCGACCACGACTAATCTGACCTGCACACTGGGCATTTGAAACCGAAGGGCCCAGGGGAAAGTATATAAAAACGCGTTAATGTGAGTGGACAAAAATAAACAATTTTTAAACAAAAAGGGTTTTATACTTTCCCACATTTATTTCCATAAAACTCCCGATGCATGCAATAAATAAGAAAGGACCGACTAGCCCCGCTAGTCAAGAACAACAACCAAAGAACATAGGGGAAATGGGTTCACCATACGGGAATGGAGCCCCTCAGGCTCTACCTACCCTCGACTGCCACCCACACATAGATTGTGCGAGGAGGAGAACTAATAACCTCAACTACCATTCGCACATAGATTGTGCGAGGAGGAGAATATCACCTCGACTACCACCCACGTGAGGAGGAGAAAGCTACCTCACTGCCACTCACAAACACAAAGTAAGTCAGGAGGAGACCTATTCACATGACCCGCGTATGGTGAGGAAGATGATCGTCAAAAGCCAGTAAATCTGTATAATTTCCCCACTTATCTCGCAAAATCGGAATCCAATATATAAAGACGTGACCCCGCACGCCAAGCTCATCTCAGGTTCAAATATAAATAGGGTATAAATAAGTATAAAGTTTTGCTTCCTCGAATTCTTATTTCGTAAATCTCATAAAAAGCTCAATTAGCCGAATATAAATATAAAATAAATAGTATAATTTCTGAATCCGCATAAATCAAAATCCTCAAATCGAGTGTAATGAAAATGAATATGAAATTCCGGAATCACCTCGGAAAATAATTCGTCGAAAGTCAACATAAATTATAATTCCGAAATCGAGCATAACGGAAATTAATATCCGAAATTCATAACCGAGGAAAATCATAATCCAACTCAGAAAATCATTATTGAAAGCCAATCCATGAGATAAACCAAACTTAAATTCTGAAAACAAATAATACGCTCGAAAAGTAATATGATAAATAAATAAAGCATTAATTCAAGAAAATAAGCGCATGCATCATTATTTAAAACAAAAGTCCACTCACAGTGATTCAAAAGCAATAACCGTCAACTTATCCATCCCAAGTCAAGAGCTTGGAAATTCCTCCGTTCAGTCATTTTCGATATTGAGCTTTTATTCTATCTCAAGTAGTCATGCTCAAGTCCTTAATAAAATAATTAAGCCCAATTAGTAACTTAATAATAATGACAACTTCCTTAAGTAACCAAAACGTGTTAAATTCACCAATTTACTCCAAATTGATAATTACGGGTAACCATTTCTGAATAATCCACTTAACAAAGTAAACTCATTTGGAATATGGTAATATTAGAATATTCCAATTGGCAACTCGTTTCATTAATCTTCATCGAACAATCGATTTAACTTGCTCAAATAAAATGTGTCATTCTCACAACAATTTCCTCTTAACATCAATTTCAACATTCAGTTACTTGCCAAACTCGTCAAAACCGATCCATTCAATATTCACCAATACCTTAATTATTTGGCCAAACTACTTACCACTTCTAGTAAGACGTTTCCACAATGGTAATCAATTCGTCACTTCCTAACTTTGCACAAGCATAACACCATCGAAAATATATTTGAAACCATTCTAATTGCAAACCACTAACTCCATCAATTCAATAATTTGACCAAACCAATTATAGCAATTATAAGGTCACCGAACCCAATTCCTTACCAATTCTTCATCTCCAAATAGAGGGCCAATTCTAAATAAGTGTAGTCCTCCACCACCAACAACCATTCGAACTCCTAGCAATAACAACACAATTTAATAACAATCTTCAACCAAATTTATATCTCAAAATGGAGTTCCTGATTCTTACCTTCCTTCATTATACGTCAAACTGAACCAATGCCTATTCCTTTCTCCAGAAACTTCAAAACGCATAATCAAAAACTAATAAAGGTGGCCTGGAAATCCAGTGGTGGAGCCACGGTGGTCCACACGGCAGTGGCAGCGCGTGCAGCGGTTCTGGCCAAAGCAAAGGTCGGGACCAAAAGGTTTTGAAGAATGAGGAGGCTCTGATTCCAACTATGGTGGTTGTGCAGCTCGAGTGGCCGGAAACGACGAATCAATACTTGCAGAATCCCAGATTCCGGCGACGACTTGTACGGCCTCATCCGGCATCGGTGGGTGACGGAACCTCTGGGTTTTCTTCTCCATTGCTCGCTGAGTGCAGCGGTGATGGTGGTGTGGTAAAGGGATGACTGGAAATCGGTGAGGGTCGTGGAACAGTGGCGTCGCAGGTTTGGAGGTCGAGTGCGGTGACCGGAACGTCTTGATCGACGGCGAAACGACTGGGTCTTGGTCGGGTTTGTGTTATGATTCAAATGGTGGTGGCGGTGTAGTGTGGTAGTGGCCGGGAAGTGGTGATTTCGGAGAGAGCAGAGAGATGAGGAAGGAAGAGAGAGAGAAGAGAAGAGAGGCCGTGCGGCCGAGAGAGAGAGGGAGAAATGAGAGAGGTTAGGGTTTCGTCACTTATATAGTTGACTTTGTGAAAAGACCATTTTGCCCTTCCAACATCTCCGAAAAACTCAGGCGTAATATTTCTACAGACCATATCTAATTCATACGAATTCTGATTTAGGCGTGCTACGTGTCCACGTACTCAGTTTGACGTTCTCTACAACTTTCATGAAGGAAATTTTCTCAATTAAAGAACGAAACAAAAATTCAACTTTTGGTCAACGAAAAGCACCGAAACGAAGTAAAAAGTGAGAGTAATTGTTGTTTACCGCCCCAATGACTAGTAAACCGGTAAATTTAGGTTCGGGACGCAACACCAGATTCATTTTATCACCTAATTACAATTGTGAATCTGACAACTTTGTGAAGCGGTAAACTTCTTTGTCTTCATTGAACATTTTAATTTTCTTCCTTTGTGTTCACAGGCCCAGTACGAAAGGCTTACAACTTTGGCAAAAGCAATCTTGGTTGCAATTGTTAATTAACTGTTTTGTCTTATGCATAGCTTAAATAATTAAGCTTTATCCTCTGCAACGTCACCACACTTTCCTTCTCTCTTTTTCTTTTTGCTTTGTGCTTTGTCAACTACTGCAATTGTCTTGTTCACATTGGTTATCATTGTTTTAACTTTCAAGTTCAATATAGAATACCACCGCCAACCTCTTGGAATGAATTTCATTTGGCCTCGGTGTATGCTTCTGCGCTTCAACATACTTCAAGCTAGAGCTTGTTAGTTTCTAGAAAACCATGGCTTTGGTCCTTTGTGAACGAGCAGACACGCTGCACCCCATTTGTATCACGAACCGCCACAAATTCATGTCTTTTTAATTTGACAAGCCCTTTTTATGCAGGTATAAAATACGGACAACAGCTGAATGTCACAGACTGTCAAAGTTTTAGAGCCTTAAATACGAGGATGAGTCCTCTGTTTATTTCTTTAAATTTCTTTGCGCCGATTGTGTTATTTGCATGGGTGCTTGTGGATAGAAATATGGAATTTGAGACGGGCTATTTGGCTGTGGTGATTGACACAGAGTAGCATGGATAGTCATGGTTTTGTTGTTATTAGACAGCAGATTCGGCGAAGCTTGTAGCTGTGATACCTTTGGGAGACAGGGCTCCGACATGTGCATCGGGACGCTGGACAGCATGAGTTCATCGGGACGCTGCCAAGCATGAGTTCATTGGAGACGCTGCTCCGACATGTTGTCTTTGACATCATTGACACCCGGAGGTGCCGTTGTGGGGAGGCCCTGCAACAGAAAAGAAAAGGTGGTGGAGAGCGATGGAATGAGGTTTGAACCTTTTGTCTTCCAAGCTCATTTGCTGCTTTCTCCTCCTTGTTTTTCCACGCTGCTATGCTCTGTTGTGTCCTCTTTTCGCCCTTCATGTGGTGCTTATATACTGCACTATAGATGATTTTGGCTTGTTTACAACATTGAAAGTTTTAGAGTGCAACTTGAAGTGAACTCGTTGTATGTTTTATCTCCTTTCTCTTTTGACGTGAAGACTGCAACTTCTTTGTCAATTACTTGTCTAGAGTTTCAAACAAGCTAGAAGTCAGATGCTTCGCAAACCCAATATAAGCAGCTTAATTATTTCTTTTGTTTAGAGTTTCACTAGCTATCAAACCCGTCCCCTATTTTTCTCGAAATAAAAGGATTTTAATTTTATTTAAATTAAAGCACATGTACTGACATGAGCATTTGCCAAGCATAATTAGCTGTAATGAGCCATGCTCATGCTACCGCCACCGGTACCAACTCCCACCAGCGGAGTGACCTACGGAAACACAGCCAAGCAGGCTACCGCCTGAGTCTCGGCTCACCCCCAGATCACCGCTGACGCGCCACCACGCGCCGGGCCAAGATAGCATCAGAAGCTCCAGAAGCTGGGAACTGAAGCATATCAGTCCCACATCGAAAACATGGAAGAGGTCAGCCTCTTCCCCACCAATAAAAGGTTCTATCCTCTCTCCTCATTAATTACACATCTACTGCTTACCTATTGTTGTTATGCATGTCAACACAAATACATTGACTAACTTAGGCATCGGAGAAGAGAAGACCACCCAACGCGGTCTCCCTCTGACACCCCTTGTATTTTACTTGACAGGTAGCGGAAGCTTTGAGAATATTAGAAGAAGCGGTCCGCCTACCGGACCATCGTTAACGAGACTTGGGCCACCGCTCAATTATAGACATTAACATTGGTGCTGTCTGTGGGAATCCTTGAACAAAAGGCCATCCCACCACAACAATCACCATAACTAACGGTAGCGGGGGAAACATTGAGGGCCAAGCAGATCAGCCCGCCAACCCACATCCCACCAACCCCGCGACTAACGTTAACCTAGCGGTTAAGGTCAACATAGAACTATTCAACACTCCGGTCAACCCCAGCCGGAACCTCAGGGTCATCCCAGGTCCCGCTGACTCAAACTGTAGCGGAGGCCCGATCGGGCAGCAATCGCCAGCCAGGTCAGGATCTCTCCTCTATGTACGAGCTGGCAATGGTGGACCTCCATAAGGCAAACAGGGAGGGCGAGCAAGAGTGCAGAGAAAAAGCTGAGGCCCAAAAGTAGGTGGCCACGCTAATGTCAAAATTAGACGAACTGAAGAAGGCGCTGGAGGCAAATGCTAACCTAGCGCAGAGCGAGCAATCGCGGAGCACCAGAAGTAGTTGACCCAATACCGGTGGATTGGTACCCATACCAATCATACAGATGCAAGTACCACTGAACCTACCAGAACTATTAAGAATGGGCCCACCTCCCCTGCCCTGCCTAATGTTGGTGCAGGAAGCAGAGTCACAGCCGCACACCAACTGCTCGGTAGCTAGGGCTAGAGCTGAAGGTAATTCACATGTCCCCAGGCAGGAGCTGGTTCAGCGGAATCTTCAAGCAGGGCCTGCTGGCGACGCAACCTCTCTAATCCTGGAAATGATGCAACAATTAGAGCAAAGGCTAATCTGGGCGGAGGCGGGCGCCCCAAAGTAAATCCCAAATCAGCTCTTTGCGTCCAAGCTAGGGCCATTCATCGCTAGGATCCTGCAAACTGTCAGACCAGCGCATGCAAATACACCAAAAATGCCACACTATGGCAGCATGACTGACCCTTTCGTTCATATGGACACCTTCAAAAAAGTCACTAATAACAAGGGATTTGATGACGCCACACTCTGCCACTTGTTTAGCTAAACGCTAGATAGTGAGGTAATGAGCTGGTTCTTTGAATACCCACCAGGATCCATCGACTCATTCCATGAACTATCAAACGCTTTCCTTTCTCGGTTTATCCTGCTGGCCATCGGACATCACAACACAACTTAATTGTTCAACGTCAAGCAGGGGGCAGAGGAAACATTGAAGGCATTTGTCACCAGGTGGGGAGCGGAGGCATCTCAATGTCGCAATCTTGATAAAACAATGGCATTAGCAGCCTTCAAGCAAGGACTCATCAAGGGACCATTTCTCTATCATCTCAACTTCAATCATCCAAATGCTGCATATGACCATGTCATGAGGAAAGCCGTCATCCATGCACAGACATAATTCATCACATATGGAGAAACCCCACCATCACCGGCAAAGTCCACTCAGCCCTCCTCCAGCCATCAGGAGACCATTAACAAAACTTCTGCAACACAACCAACTAATAAGAAGAGAGAATGGCTATAGAGCAACTACCAGAGCAAGCGGCAAAATGACCTGCATTACCACAAGGGCAACCGCTTATCCCATGGGGATAACTGTAACAAACAGACGGAACCTCCAACTGGGGGACTGGGTAATGAAGAAAGTCATTCCACCGCCAACGACACTCAACCCAACTTGGAAAGGACCATACAAAATAGTAGAAGTCGTTAGCCCTGACACCTTCTACTTAATGGACAAGGATAGTGTCACAACGACCCACCCTTGGAATACCGAACACCTTCGGTATTACTATAAATAGTCATGCCACTACCCAAGAGCATCTTGACTTAGCTAAATTTTTGTTCAATATTTAGCTAAGGGAAGTTACCCAATGGGTATAACCCTGCTTTTGTAAAACACTGACCTGTCAGCTATCAGTGAAAAGAGGAATTATTCAAACCATTGTCACCAAGTAGAGCAAAAAAGTTCAATTGGCAACGCCAACAACATTCGGAGGACCACGTCTACTACATCGTGCACTTGGAACAATTTTAATTCCTTTAATGTTTCGTTGATTACCAAAAGCACGTCAAAATTCTAGCGGCATATTAACATTCAAACAACACAATCTCACACTTGGGCAAAATTTTCAGAAACAAATATCCACATTTCATACATCTAGGGTCGGTACTACTCGCCCAAAAACATTGTCAAGATACAAAAGCAAGAAGCCTCAGCGGCATTACAAAAAAAAACCAACAGGAGCAGGACCACAAGGCTCAAGTAATCTTCAAGGATTATTGGGAGTGGTGGCGACTTCTTCATTGGTCACCTGCGGCTGTTGGGCGCCCATGAGGCTTGTCTGGTCAGACCCAGGAGTGGTAGGACTTGGTGTCACAATGGTGCCATCCGGCTGAGTGTACGCGGCCATAAAGTTGGCTCGGGAGACTTCAGAATGGGTAGGCAGCGGAGTCCGCTGACCATCATCCTCGAGACCATGGTCACTCTCACCGCTGCCAGACCATACACCTTCAGTCCGATCAGCGACAGGCCCACTCGCCGACATGGGCGGCTGGCTCGACGTACTGGCAGACTGAGACGGTTTGACCCAGTCAATGGCGCCATTCTTGTTCAGCAACACCAGGTGAGCGGTGGAACGAGCTTTCGCTGCCCCAGTCAGGGCTTGCTCGTATGCCGCAGACTGCTTGAAGGATTCCACTGCAGCGGCCTCTGCATGGCCCTTCTCATCTCCTAATCGGGCAACCTCGCCTTGCAACTTCTTCAGCTCTGTAGTCTTGGCGTCAGACTCCCGCTACAAGATATCGACCTTCTTACCCTTGGCCGCCACTTGCTCTTTTAATAGAGCTATGTCGTTCTCCAGGTCGGACACGTGATTGTTCTGCTCCAGGTCCCGCTCAAAGGCAACGCTCAGCTTGCCGCTGGCATCCAAAGCGTCGCACTCTGCCTTAGTGAGGCGCCGATTGGTCTCCGCCAGTTTGTCTTGTGCCTCATGCAACTCTCTCTGGAGACCCTTGATGTCCTCCCTCAGTTACTGCTCAATCTGAGGCTGGCTCGATGCCACCAGGAATAGCTCGTGCAACCCAACGGGCAGGTGCCTGAATGCCGAGCTGAACGACGATTGTTGAACAGCGGTTGAGCGGACGATCCCATCCAATTCCCCAAACCTTAGTCGCTCGTAGAGGTGAAACAGGAATTCAAGCTCGGTATTAGTCAGAAACTCCGCATACGCAGAGAATGAGTCTAGACCGCCCTTCGACACCTCCCCAGCCACAACCATAGTCACCGACTGCGAAGCTTGCTTGGCCTTCTTCTGGTGGCGGGCCCCGATAGTCTCCTCATCAACGGCCTCATCTTCCTCATCGGCTCCATTCTGCCTCCGCTTCCTTTGGAGAACCGCCCGTGTAGCACCAGCGGCAGCAGGCCTTTATTTTGCATGCGGGCAACCCCGCAATAGAAACTGGTTCTTTCGTGGGCACCACCTCTCCTTTTGGGGCCCACGCCTATTAGCAGGCGCCCCATCCTTAGGCTGCACAGGAGCGGCAGGGGCCTTGCTCCCTCCAGCAGCCCCTTGGTCGTCGCCACCCTCGACCAACGCCATTGTCTGGCCAGCGGGAGCGAGACGTGAGTGATGAGACATTGGCATCAGCACAGAAGTCTTTGACTCACTCATCGCCAGAGTTTGTGGGTCAACAACGATTTGCTGGGCTGCTAGACCAGTGGCATACATGCCCTCTAGGAAGTTCTGAATTTCTGCGTGGTCTATGGCCTTGTTGAACTCTTCACGGCTTGCTTTGTTACCCGGTGGTGTATTTGAACAAGCACAATGATAGTCAGCCTGGGACAAATTGGGCAAAGGCACAAGTCAGCGGGAGTTACTTACCAAGGGCGCGCGTCAACTGTAGGTCGACCAATAGCTCCCAACAAGTGAGCAGACGGAGGTCGAGAAGATTGCGGTTTTGCCAACAACCTTTAATCCTTGCTAATTAAGCGGCACTGTTCCTCAAGCGTTAAGTTAAAGCGCAAGCCCGCTGCACACAAATAATCAATGATTAGAAAAAGAAAAAAAAACAGAACAACAAAGGCATATCACAGGCAAAACCGCCAGATTTGGTCAGTGGGGACTGACGACAACCTCTGATTGGTTGGAACTTCGACTTAATCCTAAACGTCAGAGCCCCTTCATTTACTCCTGCGTTATACTCCCACCCGATAGTAGCAACGCAGAAGGTCACCCACCAGGGGGACATGGAATCCTTCAAATTTTCGATCAACTTCGGCGCCCCCTAGCGGCGAGAAAGATTCACCTTACCGCTGCATCCTTGGCGGCGCACATAGACCAGCTCATAGAAGTGGAGTACCTCCGCTACGGTTGACCCTTCACAGCCAGAGAGACGCTAGAGCGAGTTCAGCGCCATCAATAACCGCCACATATTAGGGCAAATTTGCCCAAAGGTAAGATCGAACTAGCACACTAGGATCTGGAGGTTGGGGAGTAGCGGAAAGGTGACACCTTGGCGGAAGATGGCCTCATGAACGGCAGCGTACCCGGCTGGCAGAATAGAAGCACTCTTGTCAGCGGTTGGCGAGTGCAACTTCACCACCCCAGGAAGGCGAAACACCAGCTGTAGACGGTTGACGGCGGCCGCAATCATTGGCCCTCCCGCCTCATCAATTGTGGTACAGTCACATAGAACCCAGGCTGACCCTATCTCTTCCCGCCAGCCTCTCCCCCCTCAGTAGAACTGCTAGCAGCGCTATTACTGGCTAGCCTCTCCTCATGACGAAGGCGGGCGGCGGTCTCCTCCCTTGCCCTAGAACTCTCGGGGCGGTTGGCAAGACCCATTGCCACTTCCTAGGGTATGGTCTGTAGTGGCTCGATATCTGGCGGATCGGACAGTGAGGTTCCTGCATGGGCAGACGGACGCAATGAGTCAATAAATATCCTATCCACCACGTTGAGCGACACGTCAGACCTGGAATCCTCACTGCTCGAGACCTCTACAACGCTAGCTATCACAACCCTAAAACCCAGGTAAGTTAGTTCAACAACGATCTAAGCTAACCCCATGGCAGTTTTCAATCAAGAATAACCATATCTAGAAAGTACCAAAACAAGAACAATGCACACTCTCAAAACTAGATTCGACCATTGTTTCTGGTGGCTTTCTCCGGGTACCTCACACAGAATGCTGTACCGTCTGGGGTACCGATCCAACTCCTAAATACTGTATCAAGAACACGACGTTAGAGGAGTAAACCGTACCGGATGGTTTACACCTCTCCGATGCCTGAGTGAGAAACTAATAGATGTATATCAAGTAAATAGTGGACAAAGGAGTTATTACCCTTTCAAGGTGGTTGTGCTTAATGTCTTTATATTTGAGCATAGGAAGGGAATCTCCCCTATCCTCGATGTGGGACACAGGTTCTTCTGATACCATATCAGCCCTCTTGTTGTGTATAGATGGGCTATGCTGGCCTTGCCCCGGGCCCTGGGTGCCCGGGGTGGCATCTTATGTGAGGCCCACCATGGTGGGTCGTGAACCCGGCCCATGGCGTAGTACCTGGGAGTACCGATGGGGCTCAGCCGCTAGTGCTAAACTTAGTTGAGACTCCCCAGTATGTACAAGTCCCCCAAGTTCCCGTTCCAGATGTTTCTTGGGTGGGGAATTATTATTATTTTGTCTCAAGGTTTGGCACTAGTGGGCCTATAGGTAGTCCCCCAAGTTACCTCATAAGAGAAATCTTGAGCTGGCTATGCCGTAGGTAAGCCACCTACTCCCTGAGACAGGATGAGGGTTGAGTCCCTGGTACCGGATGGGGTGGAGAGTGAAGCTGGCTCTGATACTCGATGGGGTAGAAAATTTAAGCCTCCGGTACCCAATGGGGTAGAGAGAGGGCTTGGCTCTGATATCCGATGGGGTAGAAAATTTTGAGCCTCTGGTACCCAATGGGGTAGAGAGAGGGCTTGGCTCTGATACCCGATGGGGTAGAAAATTTTGAGCCTCTGGTACCCAATGGGGTAGAGAGAGGGCTTGGCTCTGATACCCGATGGGGTAGAAAATTTTAAGCCTCTGGTACCCAATGGGGTAGAGAGGGCTTGGCTCTGATACCCGATGGGGTAGAAAATTTGAGCCTCCGGTACCCAATGAGGCAGAGAGAGGGCTTGGCTCTAATACCCGATGGGGTAGAAAATTTTGAGCCTCTGGTACCCAATGGGGCAGAGAGAGGGCTTGGCTCTGATACCCGATGGGGTAGAAAATTTTGAGCCTCTGGTACCCAATGGGGTAGAGAGAGGGCGTGGCTCTGATACCCGTTGGGGTAGAAAATTTGAGCCTCCGGTACCCAAAGGGATAGAGAGAGGGCTTGGCTCTGATACCCGATGGGGTAGAAAATTTGAGCCTCCGGTACCCAATGGGGTAGAGAGAGGGCTTGGCTCTGATACCCGATGGGGTAGAAAATTTTGAGCCTCTAGTACCCAATGGGGTAGAGAGAGGGCTTGGCTCTGATACCCGATGGGGTAGAAAATTTGAGCCTCCGGTACCCAATAGGGTAGAGAGAGGGCGTTGCTCTGATATCCGATGGGGTAGAAAATTTTGAGCCTCCGGTACCCAATGGGGTAGAGAGAGGGCTTGGCTCTGATACCCGATGGAGTAGAAAATTTGAGCCTCCGGTACCCAATGGGGTAGAGAGAGGGCTTGGCTCTGATACCCGATGGGGTAGAAAATTTGAGCCTCCGGTACCCAATGGGGTAGAGAGAGGGCTTGGCTCTGATACCCGATGGGGTAGGCGGTGCATGTCGGCCACGTGGGGCAGACTGGGTTGTGCAATAAATGCCCGTCCTTTCTGCTTCCAAAGCTCGAGAAATGGGGAGAGGCGTGGGACACGTGTAGCGATTCTATGGTTGAGGGCTTTTCGGTTTCGACGGCCCTGATGCATTGGAGATTGAATTTAAGAGGGAAACCGACTGTTTTCCCTCACTTTCGTGAAAACAAACTCAGAAGACTTCAAAGATTTGCAGCGGTGAAAAAGGGGAAAGCCAAGGGAGAAGTGTGCGTGCTTGTGGAGTGATAGATCGACCGTCTGCCGAAGAAGAGGTTAGATATCTCGCTCTTGTTTGTATGATTTTGCTTCTGCCATGGATGTTTTCTGTTTGTGTTTGGTCCTTTTGTTCGCATAGAGACAGAACGCGAACAATACTAGTGTGGGGTTAATTTTTGTTTTAGATTTCTGGGTTTGTTTCATCTTCTGGGTTTTGCTTTGAATTGGGGAGTAATCCGTGCTTTTTGAAAAAATGGCCTTGGTTTTGCTTGAATTTCTGGGGATTTCTGGGTTTTGCTTGAATTTCTGGGTTTTTCTAGGGATTTCTGGGTTTTGGTTAGGCTAACCCTTGTGCTTCTGGTTCCAGATATAGCAAGATTTGAGGTCCCCAGTACCATAGTTAGGATGGAATCAGAAGCCAGGGGTGGGGATACGGGATCGTCGTACCAGTCTTCTGCCAGGCAAGCTGAAGTGGATATAGATAGGTACCTAGGCCGAGTAGATCAATTAGCAGAGAACACGGGGTCGTCGACTGGGGTGTTCTCGGAGAGCAGTGAGGAGTCCGACGATGGTGAGAGTGAGGGTGGATCTGCGGAGGCCCCGGTAGTCACGGTGGCAATTCCCAAGGGCATACCGAAGCCGAGGTATACACTTGCGGATGAGACCGTATGCGACGAACCCGGGAGAAGTATGACGATGAAGGAGATAATCGACATGCGACTGAAGTGGGGAATACCGGATACGGTGGAGCTTAGGCCTCTCAGGGATGGAGAGATGGCCGCGAATCCCGCCCCAGGGTGGGTGGCGCGGTAAGAGAATCAGCTCCACCAAGGGTTATCGCTACCGCTGCCCCGGTGCCTACAGTATCTGCTGCGGATGCTGAACCTGTCACCGAGGCAGCTGACCCCGAATGCCACCTGTCAAATATACAATATGATGGCCATGTGGGACTTGTGTCAACAAGGGTGGCCCTCCATAAATGAATTTTGTGCGGTACACCGGGTACTGTACTCAAGGAAGCAGTCTTGTGCGGGTACGGTTACATTTGCCGCTAGGGATTACGAACCACTAGTTACCGACATGCCTTCCTCGATGAGCAAAAGGTGGAGGAACAAAGTATTCCTAGCTGGGGGGCAGTGGCAAATTAAAAATAGGAAGTGGCAGCTGACCGGTACCTTCCAAGCTATCGGGGACTAGTCCTATACCATATCCGAAGTAGAAAGGAAGAGGATAGCTAGGGTATATGCTGTTTGGTCAGAGAAAGAGAGGAGCTCTTATAGATTCATCCGGCACTCTATACTTTATAGGCTAGGGCTAGGGTGGCTCCCCGGTAAGGGTTTAAAATATTACATTTTTTTTTTCATGTGTCGCTCGTCCTTTCTACCTTCGACTAATCTTGGAACTGATTGCAGTGAAAGCACCGAAGAGGAAACCCCGGAAAGGCAAAGAAGAGGACAAAATGGATGATGCCCAGTTGATGGATGTGCTGATGGGCCAGGGGGAAGACGCCCTACACATCGATGTCGACCTAGGGTCGAAAGGTACAAGTCGATCGGTTGAAGAAACCCTTCTGGAGATCACCGATGAGGGATATGGTGAACCTGATCCCGACGCTCCTGTGACCCACGTCATGCAGCCCTCCTTGGCTGACGTTATCACGATAGATGACACCGGGATGGGAAAGGTACCGGCCCCCGTGCCTATTTCCTCTCGTTCCACTGGGAGCGATGAGGCATTGCTTCCTAGTGAGGAGAAAAGATCCCATAGGCACCGGCATCGAAGTGATAAGAAGGAGGTGACGTATACTGGCCGGGATGTTCAGGGTTTCGGTGCGAAGAGGCAGAAGAAAGATCACCCGAGACCAGAGTCGTCGCCTTCGCTTGGCTTGTTGTCTCCTGCCATTCCGGTAATCCCCAAGAAGCCCATCAAGCAGTTGTTGAGTGAGTACGGGGTTGCCGATGAAAAGTTCGTGCGGTCCATGCTTGGTGACCTGAAGGATATTGACCTCGACCGGGTTCGGGCCAAGGACAATACGCCCCAAGAGAATTGCCGTCTTGCCCGGGAATCCATGATGCGGGTACGTCTTGTTTCATTCTCTGCAATCGATTTTTATTGTTATATACATTTTAATCGGTGTATTTGCAGGCACTCTTCAATGTGTACGCCATTGACGCCAGCGAGGAGGATACTCATCTGAAGGAGGAGGTTAGCAATCTCTCCGGGCAGGTGAAGTATCTTCATGGCGAGAAGGCCAAACTGGAGAAGGAGCGGGACTCATTGAAGGCTGAGATGGCCGTCGCTAAGCAGCGGATCGCGGAGCTTGAGGGTGAAGTCTCTGAGGCGCAGGAAGGGGTGAAGAACGCTCGGGACTCCGAGAAAAAAGCTGCAGAGTCTGCCGTGTCATGGAAGGAGAAGGCAGACCACCTGGAGGATCGCCTTCCCGCGGAGAGGCACGAGGCCGTGGAGGAGTACAAGTCCTCCGAAGAGCTCATCACCATGCTAACTGCTGCCCAAGATAAGGCTGTCATCATGAAGTTCAAGGAGTGGGTGGCGGCCGGATACTTGGATGAAGCTAAATTCAGGCGGGGTCTCCTGGAAAAAAAAGAAGAAGGATCGGGAGGCGGCGGTCAAGTCTGGTGCCGGTGGGTCCCAGAGTACCGGTGGTGAGCGGTTATAAATAAAATTCCATTATATTTTTTTTCTTTTATCCGTTTGAACAATTGTCCAATTCTGTCTGGTAGTCCAGGCTTTTTGTGAATGGAAGCGTCTTAAATTTGAATGGGAATTGGAAAGAAATTAAAATTTCTAGGATTTCGTACCTTGAGCATTTGTTTGCATCACTTATTACTGGAATAGAGTAACTGACAATAGCTATGTCCGGGAATGTCCGGGGTAGGTAAACAAAATGCTAGAAATGGTCTGAATAATTCATTTTTCCATTCAAATACCACATGGTGGTTAAATACAGAATGAGTACCCGATGGGTAGCTTGCCATAGCTGTATGTTCAAAAAGCAAAAGCTAGGACAAGATGCTCTCGGAGCTACTTGTAATAGTACCGCAGGCGCTGGGTATTCCATGGATGCCTGGAAACGACCCCGTTCATGTCCCGGATGAAAAAGGTTGCGGGGCCTACCTCTTCAATGATCTCGTAAGGGCCTGTCCAGGATGGATCCAGTCCCCGTGGCTCTGGGTAGACTTGCTTCATGACCCAATCCCCCAACTTTAAAGTCCGGGACTGTACCTTGGCATTGTAGTAACGAGCTATCCTCCACTTGTTTGCCAAGTTATGCATGTGTGCCACATCTCTTCGTTCCTCAAGTAAATCAGCATCGAGGTGTAGGCCTTCTGAGTTGGTACCAGCATCGAAGTATTTGATCCGGGGACTCTGGATTTGTGTTTCAATAGGGAGTACTGCTTCTGATCCAAAAGCCATGCAGAAAGGGGTCTCCCCGGTGGCCTCCGTTGTCGTGGTCCTGATAGCCCACAACACCTCCGGGAGTTTAGCAGCCCAAAGACCCTTGGCTTCGTCAAGCTTCTTTTTCAGTATTTTCTTGATTATCTTGTTGACAGCTTCTACCTGACCGTTGGTCTGGGGGTGAGCTGGGGAAGCATAGAGGATCTTAGTGCCTAGGTTCTGTGTGTAAGCCCTCAACTCGTCATTGTCAAACTGGGTACCATTGTCCGTGACTATGGTATCCGGGACTCCAAACCTGCAGTAGATGTTCTTCCATAGGAAGCTTTTGACCTTTTCCGTGGTGATGGCGACGAGAGGTTCTGCCTCTACCCACTTTGTTTGGTAGTCCACGGCAACGATGGCGTATTTGAACTGTCTCACTGCTGTGGGAAGTTTACCAATCAAGTCCAAACCCCACTGACAGAACGGCCATGGTGCAAGGAGGATGGAAAGGGCGATGGGCGGTGCTCTTGGGATATTTGCATACATTTGGCATTTGTGGCACGAACTGGATATTGTTTGGGCCGGGGCCGACATGGTTGGCCAGAAATATCCTGCCCTTAGGGTCTTGTGTGCAAGAGATCGGGCTCCGGCATGGTTACCACATACACCAGCGTGAATGTCCTTCATTATTTTGTGACCTTCCTCCGGTGTTACACACTTCAGGTTGGGAAAGCAATGCCCTCTTCTGTACAGTTTGCCATTCATGATCGTGTATCGAGCTGACCGTAACTGTAGTCTTCTGGCCTCGACCTTATCATCCGGTGCTAGGCCGTCGACCATGTATTTCAAAATTGGGTCCATCCATGAAGCTGTGTGATCCACCGCAAATATTTCTGACACCGTCCTAGAAGTGCTAGGTCCCGCGAGTACTTCGACCTTAGTGGCCCCATAGGTAGGGTTTGGAGAAGTTGATGCGAGCTTAGCAAGACGTCTGCCTTGTCGTTTTCTGCCCTCGGTATTTGGGTAAAAATGTAGGAGGTAAACCTCTGAACTAATGCCCGGGCCAAGGCGTGGTAGGAGGACATGTGGGGCTCCTTTGCCTCGAACTTACCGCTGACCTGGTTTACGACTAACTGGGAATCACTGAAGATACTAAGGTGCTGCACCCCTAGTTCCCGGGCGATCTGCAGACCTGCTATGAGTGCCTCGTACTCTGCGGCATTGTTGGATGCTTTGAAGGAAAATTTGAGGGCGTACTCGTAGACTTGATCGTCCGGGCTAATTAGCAGGATGCCGGCTCCGCTGGTTTTCTTGTTGGATGCTCCATCAACGTATAATCGCCAAGTGCTTGGCGGAGGTGGATCTGCGGCTAGTGGTTCAGGTGATTCCTGGTTTGGGTTATGGGAGGGGATTGATTCTGAAATAAAATCTGCCGCTGCCTGGCCCTTGATGGCTGTCCGGGGTTGGTACTTGATATCGAACTCCCCCAGCTCGATGGCCCATTTAATTAACCTGCCCGATGTCTCTGGTTTATGCAAAACCTGCCTCAATGGGTGATTAGTGAAAACGGTGATTGAGTGTGCTTGGAAGTAATGTCTAAGCTTCCGGGCTGATACCAGGAGAGCCAGTGCCACTTTTTCAATGTCCGGGTACCTGGATTCTGCACCAGTGTAACCTTTTCCAGCGTAGTACACTGGGTACTCGCAATCGGAGTCCTTCCTAATCAGGACTGAGCTCACAGCAGTTGATGATGCCGCCAGATATACGTAGAGTATCTCTCCGGGAACAGGTTTGTGAGTAGAGGTACCTCTGACAAGTATGCCTTCAAGCCAAGGAAAGCAGCCTCATGCTCCGCTGTCCAGGCTATCATCTCGATGTGCTGGGTTTTTAGTAATTTGAAGAAAGGAGTACACTTGTCCGTCAGCCTGGAGATGAATCTTGATAGGGCGGCCACCTTGCCTATAAGAGATTGGACCTCGTTTCGGTAGGTTGGGGACACCATGTCTAATATAGCCTGCACCTTCTCCGGATTGGCCTCAATTCCCCTGTGGCTAATGATGTACCCGAGAAAGTTTCCTACCTCGACCCCGAAGATGCACTTCTGTGGGTTAAGCCGCATCCCATTGCGCAATATGATGGTGAAGACGATTGACAAGTTGGCTACATGATCCTCCGGAGTTAAACTTTTTACCAGCATATCGTCCACGCATACCTCCATGATAGTACCGATAACTTCCTCAAACATGGAGTTGACAAGTCGCTGATAAGTGGCACCTGCATTCTTTAACCCGAAAGGCATGACCTGGTAGCAATAGAGACCTTTGTCTGTGGTAAAGGCAGTGTGCTCCTCGTCTGCCGGGTTCATTCGAATTTGGTTGTACCCACTGAACGCATCCATGAAACTGAGTAACCGGTACCTAGCAGTGGAGTCAATTAATTGGTCAATTCGCGGGAGCGAGAAGCTATCCTTAGGGCATGCTCGATTGAGGTTTATGTAGTCTACACACATGCGCCATGATCCCGGGGATTTCTTTGGTACCATGACCATGTTGGCTAACCACCGGGGGTATGTTACTTTCCTGACAAAGTTGATGGCGATCAACTTCTTTACCTCAACCTGGATAGCCCGGTACTTATCGTGTGTGAAGGCCCTTCACTTTTGTCTTACCGGTGTCGAGTAAGGAACAATACTAAAATTGTGCGCGGCTATCTCCGTCGGTATACTGGGCATGTCCTCATAGGACCAGGTGAATGCAGATGTGTTAGAGCGGAGAAACGAGATCAATCCTTCCCTGACAACCGGAGACAGCCTTGTACCAATCCGAACAGTCCTGTCCGGGAACTGCTTTGATAGGACCACCTCTTCAGTGTCTTCTACGGCACCGGGCCGTTCTTCGTCGGAGTCGGTATCAGCTCTGGGATCCTCGTACCTGTCCAGTAGAGGGTTAGTAGCTACGTGCAACATTTCAGACTTTCCCTTACCGCGAGATACAGTCAAAGAGTAGCACTTCCTCGCGGCGGCCTGATCACCCAGGATCGTAGCAATGCCGGCCGGGGTTGGTACCTTTATCATCAGCATGTGACCTGCAATGAAGGTTTTCAGACCCCAGAGTGCCGGCCGGCCCAGGATAGCATTATAGGACGAGACGCAGTCCACCACGATTAACTCTGTTTTAATGGTTGAGCAATTCGGACTTTCGCCGATCGTGATCGATAGGTAATCTGATCCGAGTGGTTGGACGATATCTCCTGAAAAACTAATGAGGGGCTCATTATCCTGTGACAGCTTGTCTCTTCCTCTGTTCAAAGCTTTGTATGCATCGCGAAATAATACGCTAACTGAGGCCCCGGTGTCCACGAGCACCCGGGACATTATATAATGGTCCATTTGGAGCCTGATTAGGAAGGGATCATCATGGGGCATCCTCAGATCGGCCTCCTCCTCGTGCAGGAATGTCACCGATGTCCATCTGGTGCCACCGTCTTGCTGCGGGGCCTTGTGGAAGTTGAAAACTTCCGGACGGCCGAAACTAGAATTTCGTTTCTTCCTCTAGGGGGGCAACTCTTTCGGGCCCCCACCGTGGATCGTGAAGATCTGGCCGTACACGTCTACAGCTCCTATCTCCTTAGCAGGTAGGTATCGTTAAAGCTTGCCCCTCTGGATGAGGGATTCGATTGTATTTTTTAAAGCAACGCAGAGATTGGTATTATGCCAGGCATCCTCATGATAAGTGCAGAATTTTTCGGTATCCTACTGGGTAAGTTTACTCTTCAAGAATTTCCTTGGGGGTGGTCCCGGTATCTCATCCTTGTTTTCGTTCCAAATGGTCTCGTATGAAGCGTTCATGATTGTGAATACCTCATACCGGGGTGGTGGTGGTGTCCATGGGGCCTGGTGTGCCCTCGGCTCCCGATGAGGGTGGGTGGTCCCGTAACTGTTAGACCTGGACGAGGACTCTTTGCTTCTTTTGTTCGAGGTATAGGATGACCTGTCATGAATGTGGACCCACTCCCTCTTTCGTGGCTCATCCTCAATCGTCGAGGCCGGTGTGGAAAATCTTAGCTCTGGTCTGGGGGTGTCCCCGTACGTTTCGAATTCGGCCTGGGCGTGCCTGATGGCCTTGGCCATCAGTTTGTCGTAGTTAGCTGGAGGATTATGGTTGATCCCGTAGAGAAATTCTCCGCGCCTCAAGCCCCTCCTGAAAGCCAGCTCAGCCAGTTCCTTGTTAAGGTCCCGGCATTTAGCAGTAGTCGCCTACCATCGATTTACAAAAGACTTCAGTGTTTAATCTTCTCCCTGCTGGACCTTAAACAGGCCCTTTGGTGTGTGTATCCCATTAGTGCGTAAGATGAATCGAGCTACAAACTTGTCAGCTAGCTCCTTAAAATTCCCTACAGAACCGACCGACAGTTCATATAACCAACTCAAAGCCTCCCCTGATAGAGTCTCCTGGAACATATTACAACACACTTCGTCCGTATATCCCTTGGCGCTTGTTTGCGATCGGAAAGCCTGTAGATGCTGGTAGGGGTCTCCAACTTCCGTATAGTCAATCTTCAGTGGTTTTGATGTATTCACTCGAATGGCTCCTCTAACCTGTTGGGTGAAAGAGCCCGGGCGGTCTTCGTGAGTGGTCATAGCTCTCCAGGTGTCTCTATTTTCTGTGGCCTGTACCCTTGCCTGCAGGGCATGCAAAGAGTTACTCATTTGCACGAGTAATGTCGTGTTTGCATCGGTTACCGGTGTGATATTGTAAACTGGCTGTGGTAGCGGTGGTGGTGGCAAATGCCTCAAGTTTTCCGGGATTAAGTCTACCGGTATCTGGATTATCCGTTTACCGCCCTCCGTAGAAGGTGCTGGGGCGGTGCTGGGGTCTCCTGTTATCGGGGCAGCGCTCACGCCTGCTGCTAGCTGGGATGCTCTAGCCAGGGCCTGCGTGAGTGCCTCGTTGTGCTAGTGCCTCCTGTCTAGTGCTCGAGCCAGCGCTGTGTTTTCGTCTTCCAAATCCTGCATTCTCTGCTGCGTAAGGCGGTTTGTTTCCCTATTGGTACCTTGTTGTTCCCGATTGATCCTGGATTGTTCCCTTAAGGCTGCGATCTCAGCTCGCATAGACTCCAACTCCGATACAGGAGTCACTTGATCCGGGACTATCGGGTCCAAGGATCCGAGACCATGCATTTCTTGAACACCTGGCGCTTCTGTTGATGAAGTTCCCGGAGAGAATATCAGTGCTCGGGCGACACTTCGACCCTCTCCTGTCACTTCTGGCTCGCTCATGGATTTCTCTCCCCTACCTGGCGCGCCAATGTTTCTGGTGGCTTTCTCCGGGTACCTCACACAGAATGCTGTACCGTCTGGGGTACCGATCCAACTCCTAAATCCTGTATCAAGAACACGACGTTAGAGGAGTAAACCGTACCGGACGGTTTACACCTCTCCGATGCCTGAGTGAGAAACTAATAGATGTATATCAAGTAAATAGTGGACAAAGGAGTTATTACCCTTTCAAGGTGGTTGTGCTTAATGTCTTTATATTCGAGCATAGGAAGGGAATCTCCCCTATCCTCGATGTGGGACACAGGTTCTTCTGATGCCATATCAGCCCTCTTGTTGTGTATAGATGGGCTATGCTGGCCTTGCCCCTGGCCCTGGGTGCCCGGGGTGGCATCTTATGTAAGGCCCACCATGGTGGGTCGTGAACCCGGCCCATGGCGTAGTACCTGGGAGTACCGATGGGGCTCAGCCGCTAGTGCTAAACTTAGTTGAGACTCCCTAGTATGTACAACCATCTAACAAAGCAAGAAACCTTAACCCTCTGTCAAACACCTAATCCCATCCCCAAAAATCACTCTCGACCTTCAAAACACACCAGGGAATGGAACAAATCGCTCCAAGTAGCAAAACCAGAAACTAACAGAAAGCAAGGAAATAGAGAAACTCGGATCACCAACTTGTAAATATGGGAGATCTAGTACGCTTGGGATGTATGTCTTCACTTCCAAGGATCTCTTTCCTTCACCGAACGATGCTCTCACTTGATCCCCAAAAATCACTCCTCGACTATCAGAGAACAAGGTTTGAAGACGACAACGATATCAGTTCAAAGTACAGAAAATGATGAACCACTCGGTTTCCCTCTCTTTTATGTCAACATCAAAGAAATCTAGGCTGTCCGCTAAAAAATGACATCGCACGACAGCCGTACATGTGCCCCACGACAGCTGTACATGTGACACAGACCTCGGTTAAGAAATCAATAATTACTCGCATTAATGGCGAGGATGCGAGCATGCTGCGGGGACGTTCTCCCACACGCTAACCCAGTACATGAAGGCCACATGTCGGGCGCCGTCAGACGAAGCGTCTATCCTAAGTAACCATCAAAAGGGCAAGTATACCAATCGTCGAGTCTCCGCTAGCGCAACTCCGCTAGTGGGACTTCTCCCTTTTCATATTGCAAGTGAGGAAGTCTCTGCTAGCGGGACTTCTCCCTTTTCATCTTGCAAGTGACAGTCTTCGCTAAGCGCAACTCCGCTAGCGGGACTTCTCCCTTTTCATCTGGCAAGTGACAGTCTCCGCTAAGCGCAACTCCGCTAGCGGGACTTCTCCCTTTTCATTTTGCAAGTGAGACAGTCTCCGCCAAGTGCAACGCCGCTAGCAGACTTCTCCCCTTTCATCTTGAAAGCAATAGTCTCCGCTAAGCGCAACTCCACTAGCTGGACTTCTCCATTTTCATCTTGCAAGTGACAGTCTCCGCTAAGCGCAACTCCACTAGCGGGACTTCTCCCTTTTCATCTTGCAAGTGAGGCAGTCTCCGCTAAGTGCAATTCCACTAGCAAGACTTCTCCCTTTTCATCTTGCAAGTGACAGTCTACGCTAAGCGCAACTCCTCTAGCGGGACTTCTCCTTTTCATTTTGCAAGTGAGACAGTCTCCGCCAAGCGCAACGCCTCTAGCGGACTTCTCCCCTTTCATCTTGAAAGCTACAGTCTCCGCTGAGTGCAACACTGCTCACTGAGCTACAACCAGACAGGTCCCCGCGACACTGCTTGCCTCTTACTATCAGCAGAGGGACTTCTACCAACGACGATTCCAGAGGCAACACTCCTTTTGACGATGACCGCCACGCGGCGCTACAGTCAGGCTACGACCCTCTGAGACATGGGGACACGTCAATAGTCTATGACGGCCCTGATCAGGCACGTTGACCACTCGGGTATCAAAGATTGGGCTCGCTACCCAACACCCTGCTCAACGCAGCTCCCCTCAACAAACAATACACTGACCAAACGAAGGTCCATCTTAGCCGGGGAGAGGGGGACTCCCTGGGGGGCCTAGCAGGGGCCCATCGGAAAGGGTATAAAGCATTTTCTCAGTAAGTCCATGGTTGACAACGCACTGACGCTAATTATGCTTTTGCAAGTCTAGCGGAACTAACGCTTCAAACCGTTAGGCAACTCCCCAACCAAGATTGCCCTCCTTGACTGGGAACATGGGGGACTTGTACTTACATGAGAATTTTCCAAGCATAATTAGCTGTAATGAGCCACGCTCATGCTACCGCCAGCGGTACCAACTCCCACCAGCGAAGTGACCTACGGAAACACAACCAAGCAGGCTACCGCCTGAGCCCTGGCTTACCCCCAGATCACAGCTGATGCGCCGCCATGCGCTGCCCCAAGATAACATTAGAAGCTCCAGAAGCTGAGAACTAAAGCATATCAGTCCCACATCGAAAACATGGAAGAGGTCAGCCTCTTCCCCACCTATAAAAGGTTCTCTCCTCTCTCCTTATTAATTACGCATCTACTGCTTACCTACTGTTATTATGTCAACACAAATACATTGACTAACTTAGGCATAAGAGAAGAGGAGTTGCGCGGTCTCCCTCTGACGCCCCTTGTATTTTACTTGGCAGGTAGCGGAAGCTCTGAGAATATCACAAGTAGGGGTCCGCCTACCGGACCAGCGTTAACCTAGACTTGGGCCATCGATCAATCTTAGACATTAACAGCACGCATATTTCTTCCAATGAACATAATTCATTGCAATTGGGTATCTATTTTTTCCATTTCAACAGTTGCCCCCTCAAGCGTCGTGCATGAAATACTTTGCGCATGCGAGGCTTAACAATCTTTTAGCTTTAACTCATTTCTCCATGAATAAATCTTTTGTGCTTTGTAGTTTATACTCATACAAGTTAGGAGTTCTTGAGAATTGTGTGGCTTGGTAGCATCAGATTACAATCCGTCAGTGAGAAAATGTGTTTTGGAAGAGATTTTTCCTTTCTTCTTGGATCAGCCTAGAAGGGATTGCACCTCACCAGGATTTTTCTTGAGGATTTTTCCTCTCACTCGAACCTTTCTCAAAGAGTTTTCTCCTTACTTACATCAAGTTCGAGAGGATTTCTATTTTTCTCCATAATTACATCAAGCTCGAGGAGGTCTCTACTCACTCGGATCTTCATCGAGGAGATTCCTTCTCGTTTAAATCAACACCGAGAAGATTTCTTCTCACTTGGATCTGTTTCGAGGAGATTTCTCCTCATTTGAATCAACTTGGAGAAGATTTCTTCTCACTCAGATCTCCCTCGAAGAGATTTCTCCTCAATGAGTTTCTTTGACTTGTATTCCTTCCGGGAGTTTTTACAAGCTGCATTCTTTTGTCAAATGCACGTGTTAATTAGGCTCTCATGCTTGGCCAGTAACATCCCTTGCTTCACTTAATGATTTGCTTTTTCATTCTTTTCATTTTTTGTTTGTTTGTTTGCACGTGCTCAGCAAACTTCATGATTATGAATTTGGGAAACTCTTGAGCTATCTTGCATTTGTATTATTGTGCCTTGATTTGGGTCTTTTTCTCAACATCTTGCGATTGGCAGTTGTATGATTCTTCTTATGTTTTGATAAACCAAATGCTTCCTGCTGGTTGTTGGAGTTTGATTCATATTCTGAAGAAGATTCCAACGATCAATTGATGATGCTCGTGTAACAGCAACTTGATAAACCAATCTCTGCTTCTCTGTTTAATCTCATATGAAAAATATGTTAGGAAACAAAGATATTGTTTTGAAAATATGGTTGAATCTAGTTTATTTGCTAGACTGCATGCCTACGTATCCTGTGAAGGAATTAAGCCAAAAGTAGTTCATCCAATTGATTTGGGGAAATATTTTTTCCGAAAATACATATATATATATATATATATATTTGCAGCTGCATCTAGTTTTAATCTAGATTGCTTACGTACCCTATGAAGGGATCAAGCTACACGTAGTTTGCTTGATTATTCAGGATTTTTTTTTTGTTTTGGTGGCTGCATCTAGTTTTAAGACTTGATTGCCTACGTACCCCTTTTAAGGAATCAAGCCGCCGTAGTTCGGAATGCTTTTTTTTTTTTTTTAAGCCTTAACTTTTGCTTAAACTACCCTTTGTGGGTTTTTCGTTCAACAAGCTTTTCAATTTTTCATTCATCGTCTTTTTTGTGGCTCTAAATTTTTCTTGGATCGCCTTATCAGGTTTTCAATCCAACGAGTTTTTTTTTTGGTAGCACTGTTTGAGTTCGCTGACCATTATTTGAGCTTCACATTGGTGACGATGTCTCCACCTCCTATTTCCTTGTTGTTGATCATTTCTTGAATTATGTTCTTCAAAATGAAACAATCACTTGTTGGATGACTGACAATAAGATGGTATCGACAAAATTTGCTATTCTTGGTCTTGTTGACATCACTCGGTAGTTTTGGTTCAGGAAGCTCAATTGCTTTTGCTTTGTGGAGCTCACTGAAAATTTGTTTGACGTCATCATTATCAAAAGAGTATTTGACTTCTTTTCTTTCTTTGAGAGTGAGTTTTCTTGACCTTTCTTTTCCTTTGCACGCATTTGACTTTTCGTCAGTTTTGACAAAGGTAGCTAGTGAGTCTGCTGTACTGTCAGTTTTCTTACCTTTGAAGATCATCCCTTGTGTCGAGGTTTTCTTACGAGCAATCTGTCTTTCAACATTACTAGCCTTTGAGACAAAAGCGTCGAATGTTTGAGGTTCTACGGTGCTGACAAAAGTTGCTATTTCTGGAAGGAGATTGGTTGAGCACATTTGAACTGCAGATTGTTCTGTCAATTTCTTTGGCCATTGGAGATTTAAGCTCCTCCATCTAGAAATGAACACATTGATTCCTTCGTCAGGCTTTTGTTTAGTGTCAGCTAAATCAATTATTGAGACTTTCTTCTTTGTGGTGACAAACTGTGCTAGGAAGGCTTTTTGCATGTCTTCCCACATGATGAAATAACTGGGTTGTAGTTGAGTGTACCAAATAAAAACTGCTCCTTGAAGAGATTGGACAAATTGCCTGATTAATAATGTATTGACCTGTGATGTTTCCCCACAAACTGAGTATAAATGAGCCAAATGTTCATGAGGAGAACTATTTACTCCGTCAAACTTGTCGAAAGTTGGCCTCTGATACCCTTTGGGAAATGGTAATGCATCATAATGGGCATGATATGGTTTCAGATACCTAGAAACTGGGGGATTTAGAGACAACTGGAATTCTCTGATCCCTTCAGCTATCATAGTCTTGACATCTTGTGGCGTGAACGCATTTGAATCAGAATGACCAGATTTCTTGTCGTTCTTTTTCTTTTTGTCCTTTTCATTCATAAGGAAAGCACACTTTGCAACAAGGTTGGCAATTTCAGCATCTTTCGTAGCTAGATGTTTAACTACTTCGGCTTCAACGTCAGCATCCTTTTTGGCTTCCAATTCTTTGTTAGCTTGCCTTTGAGCTACTTCTGCTTCAGCTTCAGCTAGTCTCGCTTGCAATTGTTTCATTTGCTCCTCAAGTGTTGATGTATTAGTCATCATAACTAACACAGTCTCAGACTTTATGTTTGTATTTTTCTTGGACCATTTAGAGGTCTCTGTTGACCGAGTATGAGGTCTTGGTTTGACTTGAAACTTGGGAATTGCCCCATGTGATATATTAGCTTGAAATGTCCCCACCATTTTCCGGGCTTAGAATGCCCCCTATGGCATTGCAACACTTTTCTCTTCCTTGGGTGAATTGTCAGAGGTTAAAATGAACTTAACAATTTGAGATCGTTTGGAAGTTGCGGACTCTTTGATGAACATCAATGTCGGTTATTGAAGTGCTTGTTGTGGGGACTTGAGGGTCTGGGCTCCGGGCCTTGTTAGAACCTCATCTTCTTTCTTGGTGCATGTCACCATTACATTTTTCATGGAAAATATACCGGTTTGAGTATCCATGTGTATCGATGGTGTAGTGATCAAATTGATTGGAATTGAACCATTCGTAATTTGAGTGATGACAGAGGCATGATATGTCTCAACTGTTGAAGCCTGGATGACTTTCAAAATTGTTGATGTATTTTGAGTAACTACTGTTGATTGGACTGCTTGAGTAGCTTCCTCTGATTGAGCCCTAGTGGCGTTTCTCCTTAGAGCTCTTGCAACCCTCTTTCTTGCATTTCTTAGGGCATTCTTTGAAGGTGCTTTCTTCAATTGGGTCTTGTCAATCGTTAAAGAAGTCTTGTCCACTTTGACCTCATGGTTGGGCTTCGATAAATTTCTTGAAATTGAAGCTTGATCAATGATGAATGATTTGCGATGACCAGCTTGTCTTGCACGTCCATGCTTTGATTGAGTACCCTTGAGCTCATGGAAGTAGATTGTTACTTGTGGTGTCATTTTATTTCCTGAGACAGATTGGTAACAAAATTGATTAGTCTCTTAATAAATGGAGATGAAAAGGAAAATGGATCCCAACGGGGCTGCCAAAAATTATGTTGAGTTAAAAAAATGCACAAAGTGTAAAATGTCATCCAAAGTAATTTCACTCGTATTCATTAATAAAATAGAGTTTTAATTATTTCGGATTCGACCCATTCAAGACAAAATGTATCTCTTAATTACAATCTCTTGCTATAAGGGAACACCCTTTGATTCCATTTATAAAGAAACCAATGTGTGTTTGTTTGTTTTTGCGGCTGCACCCGAATTTTGGAATGGGTTGCCTATGTACCCGGCAGGGGATCAAGCCACTCATAGTTCAAGAGTTCTAATGAGTGAATGATCCATTGAAAGGCTTGGATTTTTGGGATAGGAATAGAGTTTGGGATGCGGTTGCATCTAGATTATTTGATTCCAGATTGCCTACATACCCTTGCCGGATCAAACCACATGTAGTTCCAGCATTTGGGATTTAAATGGGTAGATGACCCATTTCTTTTTGGATTTGTGTTTGAGATATTTGTGAAGGTTTAGAGCGCTTGAATTTGCTTTTGGGCAATTTTGGGAATGATTTGATTTTTTTTTTCTGGTGTTTGGGTGAATTTGACTGGTGGAGTCATAGATTCGGATTGGTTGAATTTGACTGGTGGCGTCAGGGATTCGATTTGAATTTGTGGTTGAATATAGTGGGTCGCTAGATTGCCTATATACCCTGTGAAGGGATCAAACCATTGTAGTTTATGAATTTGTTTCTTTGGGGTTTTGAAGCATTTTTTCACGAAACCAATGCTCGGGTATTTATTTTGAACACCCGCGAAGCTGAGTAAACTCTGAGCCATGTGTCTGGAACCCAGAGGCTTCCATTGAGATTTGAGCACCCATGGAGCTATGCTTTTTAATTTGGGATTGACTTGGATTTGCCAACCTGAAATTTATTTCAAGAATCACCGAACTTTACTCGACGGAGTGCTTGATTTAAGAGATTGCTCCATTGATGCTTCGGCTTTGGTTTTCCACACCGAAAATATTCTGTTTCACAAATGTTATTTGAAATGGGCCTGGAACCCAGAGGCTTCCATTGAGATTTGAGCACCCATGGAGCTATGCTTTTTAATTTGGGATTGACTTGGATTTGCCAACCTGAAATTTATTTCAAGAATCACCGAACTTTACTCGACGGAGTGCTTGATTTAAGAGATTGCTCCATTGATGCTTCGGCTTTGGTTTTCCACACCGAAAATATTCTGTTTCACAAATGTTATTTGAAATGGGCCTCTATGAGATGACCTTGTGAATTTTTCTTACTTCATCGGGTTTGGACATCATTTGATGACGCTCTTTCTTGAATGGAGCAACAGTGTGTTTCTAAGTTCTAACAACACTTGTCTCTGGCATGAATTTTCAGTGTATCCTTTTTTATTTGACATTCTTCAAAAGCTTGAGTAGACAAAACGTCTTTTATATAAGCTTGGTCGAGTAGTAACCTCCTTGTGGATTCAATAGCTTGTTACAAGGCTGCCTGTGTAGCAAAACGGGGAGTTAGGATTTAACTTTTCTTGTCTTTGTTTACTACTCGATGCTTCATACTTGCGATGCATTAATGTTGCTATAGCTTCTTTGGCTCTGCTTTCATTGCTTCAAAAGTATAGATAGAATTTCTCCTTCTCTATTTGTCAGCGAGTTTTAGACTGCAGAAAGGCCATTGTCTGGTGCTCTCCGTCTTTTATGATTTTCTTATACATAGCATCAAAGTTCGTGTTTGTCTTTTTGTTCTACCGCTTCAAGCTTCAAAAGATGAGCTGCCACCAATTTTTATGTAGTAGGCAAAACTTTTTAATTAGTGTAAACATCCATTGTTTAATCACAGCTTTTGTTTTTTGTGTGCAGGTGTGTCAAATAAACCATGGATTGATCTCAGGGGTGCTTATGATCATGGCTATTTTTTTATCACATTGTCAACGCTTCTTCGTTCTTTTTTGTGTGGTTATTGCTTCTGAGCCATTCAATTGCTTTGCTACCATTTAATTAACAAAGGCTTTGTGCAGATACCATTATCATCACCATACTGATCTCGTGTATTCCATGATTTCTTTATATATATTTGGTTGTTTTTCTTTGTGCAAAGTTGACCACTGCTAATTTTTCAACTTCGAACAATATCATTCGTATTATTGTTTCTTTGTCTTTTATTATAAGAAACGCCCACTGAACTTTCTTCACTTCAAGTTTGACAGGGAGGCAGAGCCTGTGGCATGGTTTTCGGAATCTTAATTTTGTTTTCGTTTAGCACCTTCGTCAACCCCAGCAGTTTTGAATTTGCTTTGTTGTTGCTGAGAGTGAGCTCGGTGAAGCATGCAGCTACGACATGGTTTCCCGATGTGCAGCTACAATGATCTTCGGAGACGCTGCTCCGGCATGGTCATCGGAGACGATGCTCCTGCATGGTCATCGGAGATGCTGCTCAGGCATGGTTTATCGGGACGCTGCCCAACATGTTTATCGGAGACGTTGCTCCGGCATGTTGTCTTTGACATCATTGACACCCGAAGGTGCCGTTGTGAGGAGGGCCTACAACAGAAAAGCAAAGGTGGTGGAGAGCGATGGAATGAGGTCTGCACCTTTTGTCTTCCAAGTTGCTTTGCTGCTTTCTCCTCCTTGTTTTTCCACGCTGCTGTGCTCCGTTGTGTCCTCTTTGGTGTTTATATACTGCACTGTAAATGAGTTTGGCTTGTGTGCAACATTGAAACTTTGAAAGTTTTAGAGTCCAACTTGAAGTCAACTCTTTGGATATTTTATCTCCTTTCTCTTTTGACGTGAAGACTGCAACTTCTTTTTCAATTGCTTGTCTAGAGTCTCAAACAAGCTAGAAGTCAGATGCATCCCAAACCCAATATAAGCAGCTTAATTATTTCTTTTGTTTAGAGTTTCACTAGCGATCAAACTCGTCCCCTGGCCTATGTTTCTTTAAATAAAAGGCTTCTAATTTTATTTAAATTAAAGCACTCAAATTTCTTCCAATGAACAGAATTCATTGCAATTGGGTTTGTATTTTTTCCATTTCAACAATCTGCAAGTGAATACTGTATCGAGGAAAAAACTAACTCGAAAACTAAATTCGAATTCAAAGGAGGCATGAAGGGGGAGGTGATGGGCAGGAATTAAAATGTGGCCTTCCATATATATATATACACATACATACATACATGTACTTTTCTTTCTTTGCGCCAAATAACAGTACAAAATCATGTATTTTGAAAAACTAAATATGTGTTGTAGAGAAACTGAATTTGAGAGGAATTTGCTGTGTATTCTCATTGATAATAGGGGCCTTTTTATATAGAGGATTACAATGCATAGAATCTCAATCATACAAGGAAAGTAATTCTACATTGATTAGGATTCTAGATCCTTCTAATTAAATCCTATTACCACTAGGTCAAGTAACCTAGAGTTTGGGCTAAACACAAATTAGGTTTTCCTTCAACACTCCCCCTTGTGTTGCCCAAACGCGGTGCTTCTCTCGTTGCCTCGTTAAAAACCTTGCCGAGTAACAAAAACCCAGTGGGACAAAAATAACCTCGGTCGAAGGGGAAAAAGAGCACAACACACCCTTCACGATTCGAGACGAACATGTAGACATCTCCCCCTGATGTCTGCACCTCCCCCTGATGACTACGATCATGGGAGTTCAGATAATTTCCGCAAGCCAATTCTTGCCACATGTTTCTCGAACGTGGTATTGGGCAATGACTTAGTAAACAAGTCTGCCTCACTGTCCTCAGATCGAACCTAGTTCACTTTGATCTCGAGGAGTGTCTGTTGTTGCTGATTATGCTTGGTGTTGTCGCTTTTGATGTAGTCTTGCCTCATTTGTTCAAAACAAGTAGCATTATCCTAAATGCTCGTAGGCTCATCTGTGGTAGACTTCAAACCACAATTGTTCGAACATGCGTAATTATGGATCCAATCCATATACATTCACGAACCACTTCGTGAAGAGCAATGATCTCTGCATTGTTCGAAGATATAGCGACTAGGGTCTAATATGTAGACCTCCAAGATGTCACGGTCTTTTCCCATGGTGAACACTTAACCGGATTGGGAATGACCATTGTGTGGGTCAGACAGATACCCAACATCAGCAAAACCTTCCAAAACACATGTCGTTTTGGAATGGGGATAGAGAACGCAGGCCAGCGTTGGCGGCGTTTCTGGTGTGTGATGGGTCCGAATCCATCATCTCTTCGTAGGGATAGAACAAGCCCATATCAATCGTACATCTCAAGTATCGAAAGATATCTTTTACACCAATCCAATGGCGTCGCGTTGGCGCAGAGCTATATCTAGCTAACAAGTTCACAAATGAGATGTCCGGTCTTGTGCATTGAGATAAGTACAATAATGCGCCTATTGTACTAAGTAAGGCACTTTTGCCTCTAGCACATCTTCATCATCATCCTTTCGACGAAGAGGATCCTTTTCAGGATCAAGACTACGGACGATCATGGGGGTGCTTGAAGGCTTGACCTTGTCAAAATGCCTAAGCATCTATCGACACGATGCTCAAGTTCCAAACCGAGACATAATCGTGTTCTCCCAAAATCCTTCATCTCAAACTCGGATTTCAAGTGTTCAGCGGTTTCCCTTAACTCTTTAAGGGCTTCTAATGAAGATCATGTCCAACATGAACCGCGATAGAATCCGAAACTTGTTATAGAAACGCGTGGGCATATCCCTTCCCAATCAAGTAGTCACTTTAGTGAGCGTTTCAACCTCTTTGTAAACGCGCTCCATGGTCTAGACCACTTGACTTGGGTAAATGAAGTTCGCCATGAACCTTCATGTATATTCCGTATCTAGATCCCTATAGAGATACGTAGTGACCATATTTGTAAGCTGCATGTTCAGTTATTCGGAAACTACCAAACTGACAGGGTAGTGGAGTGCAATGACATCCATTACGAGAGAATATGTCTCATCGTAGTCGATTCCAGGGCGTTTTGTGAGAAGCCTTGCGCCATAAGGCGAGATTACCATCTCTTTTTCTCATCACGCTTTCTAACGAAGACCCATTAGTCAACAGGTTTTATGTTAGGAGGTGTTGGCATCTCTAGCTCGAAAACCTTCCTCTTCGTTAGAGAATCCATCTTAACCTGGATCGCATCTTTCCATTTAGGCCAAAAACTCTCTACGTTGGCATTCATTCATCAACGGAGCGTGGTTCGATATCATCGGACTCAGCAAACTCATGCGCAACAAAATGCGTAACTACATCATCAATTATGATGGAGTTTCTATCCCACGTCTCATGTACACTAGTGTAAGTTTCATAGAGCTCTATATTCTCAGGAATAGGTTTGACGTTGAGGCGTCCCCCAACGATAACCATAACCCGGAAGATACTCATGAGACGGATTTTGAGTCTTGATGATTAAAGGATTGGAATGTGCCAAAGTATCCTTCGAACCCACGGGCCTCCCACGCATCCTAGCTGGGGCCATGGCCTGTAACGCCAGAGTGCCACTCTCTTTGGCATTGGCGCCATGCCTACCTCCGTGTAGGGTGGCGCTACGTCCTCTCGTAGGGACGTCCTTCCTTGCAGGCATGTTGCAGCATAATTGTGTGATCTCGTCACTTTAATAGGGATCAAGATGAGACATAGTGGGGACAGACTACGACAATTCCTGTCGTTCCTGTTGAACATTCTTGTTCTTATCTCCCCCTAACGACGGGAAGACTGTCTCATCAAAGTGACATCCGCAAATCTAGCGGTAAGGAGATCGCCTAGCAAGGGCATTTAAGTGGCGGACGATTGTTGGAAGCGCAAATCCAACGTAGTTGCCCATTCGTCTGTAAGGACCCATCATAGAGCGCTGTGGCGGCGCAATTGGCACATAAATGGCTCACTCAAATGTGCGTAAGTACAAAATACGTGTACCCAGTCACTAGCTGTAACGCATAGGTACATTGAGTGGCGGTAGGTCGTAGACGAATTAGCATGGCTGCATGCGATATCGCATCACCCCAAGCGGATGTAAGAAGATTGGTGCGCATTACCAATGTTCGGACTACCATCGTAGTCGTTTCCGCGAGACCAATTGGGTGTGTACATGGGAATGATGATCCAACATCAAACCCATTGCAATATCCATCGAAAGTCTTTCGATGTAAACTCTCTAGCATAGTCAAATCCAATTGACTGAATAGGATGATTCGGGGAGTGAGCCCGTTGTCACATGATATGTGCTAGGAGTGTAGCATAAGTAGCATTTATAGGTGGACAATGACACAACACGTGACCGGCGTGTTTGCGTGTCAACCAACATCATGAAATATTTAAGCGTCTGCAAGTTGGTTGAATCAATCCACAAAATCCCTACGGATTCATTGTAAGGACAGAATGAGTATTGTCATATCCTTTGCATAGGACGGTCTCAGTCCTAATTTCCATAAGGAATGGGCTTTGTAAAACGAGCGAGAGGCCTTAGAAGCAACCAATGAGGAGTTTGGTTAGGCCTAAGCGTCTGTAGCTCTATTAGAAGCAAAATGTGTGACTACATCTCCCATCATGGCGTGGGAGCCATGGAAATTAGCATGTATGGCGTCATGGCCACAAGGAGGAACAACCATGGCGTTATGCCCATGGTTGGCGCCTTTTATGGCGGCATCTTGCTTCATTTTGCGCAAAAGAAATGATGTCCATGTGAAGTCTTTTGTAGACGGATCATCATATCATGACTAGGATGATCTATCCTGTCGTGACAAAGCCAATATGTGTCTAAATCCAAGAGATCTTCTCTCATAAGTTTATTGGATTTAATAGCTCGAATAGTGACATAAAGTCCACTAGAGAGACACATAAACGTCTCTAAGATGCGTCTTTGTTCGCAATCATTAGAGGTAATGCAAAGGAACTCATTTCCGTTCTCTACATGAATTTTCGCATGGAATTCGTTGGCTATTCATAGGGTACTATTTGCCCTAAGAGCGTAGAGAGTTTCTGTGACAACTGTAATCAAGGTGCCATTTGGCAAGTGGAACTTGGGCTATTCCATGTCCTTAAATTAATACGATGGTCTAGCCATCGTAGTCACAAAGTCATATGCTCAGAATCAAAATTGAGTCATATGAAAAGAACTCGAAATTTTATTCATAAGCCAACGAAATACATCATTGTTTCTATGATCAAAGAAAATCTAATCCAATAAAAAGGAATATGGCAATCGCCTACATCTCTTGAAAATAAAAAGACTTAATCAAAATCGCCAGTTTCTGGGTCTTGATCCTTGTAGTCTTCCACCCTTAGATCTAGATCACCATCTTGATCTTCTTGTGCCATGTAATTTGCTTCCCTTGCTTCACGATACGTCTTGTATGCGTTTGCAACATTCTGGGGTGCGGTACATGTTTTGGCCCAATGTTCAGTTGATCCACATCGAAAACAAACATCATCATGGTCAGGCTCCCTTGATCGAGGCGCCATTGGGGCGCGATTTGAACGACCTATCCTCTTGGTGGCGTTACCACCATGGTCGGAGGCTCCGCCTCTCTCTCTCTTCACACGTTGACCTCTACGGTTCCGTGCACGCCTCTCTTGGCGATTTCCTTCCTCTTTAGGGCGAATATATGGACCATTGTCCCTATCCTTAGGGTTTCGCTCCTTGCGTCCTCCATTGGGGGCGCGACTATAGTTAGACTCCGGAATAGGCTTAGTTCCCACGGGTCTAGCATTATAGTTCTTCACAAGGATATTATCGTGCTTTTCAGCTACGTTCATGGCGCCAATGAGCTCATGAAATCTTGTGATACGTCCTGCATTTACATCAATCCGATAATTCTTTGAAATCATCAATGCAGAGACGGGGAAGGTAGAGAGAGTCTTCTCGATCAACATCGTATCAGTTATGGCTTGGCCACAATACTCCATCAGAGACTTGATACGAAGAGCTTCCGAGTTATAATCAAGCACAGACTTGAAATCACAAAAGCGGAGGCTATGCCATCGCACTTCTAAATCAAGAAGCAGGGAGTCACGAACGTTGCCAAATCGCTGCTCTAGTTCTACCCATAGCTTTCTTGGGTCTTCCTCATTGAGGTATTCATTTTGGAGCGCGTCATTCATGTGCCTTTTCATGAGAATTATGGCCTTAGCTTGTTTTGCTTCAAAAGCAGTAGCTTGCTCAATTGAGAGCACGTTCTGACCAGGCTCTTGGATGGTTTCCAGAATTCCATCAGCCTTAAGATGTTGGCGCACATCTCGGACCCACCTATGGTATCTTGCGCCAGTTGTCTCGAGTGGGACAAAGCTCAACTTGTTCAGGTAACTCATCCTGAAAAACAACACAAGATTAGGGTTAGTTTCGGAGCGAAAAAGGCTACCACGAAAAACTATTAAATTTCTGAGCGTAGTCGCTTCCAAGAAATTAGGAATTTTCTGAGCGTAGTCGCTTCCAAAAAAATCCGATTCCAAGAGGGGTTTTGGATTAGATCGAAATAACGATGTATGTGGTCGATCGTTTTCTTCTCAACAAACTCTAAGTTTGGAGGACTCTACAAGCTCCAAGCTTGGAGTGAGCGTGAACCCCCACAGTTCGGCTTTTGGTCTCCCCTATGTAGAGAAAGGGGGGTAGAAGAAGGGATTTTGGAAGTCCCCGACAAAAGAAGAAGAAATTAAAAACTTCACAAAAACGGGAACTTTTAGAAAAATTACTTTAAAAAAATGGTCGGAAAAGTCGTCGCCGGAAGGTACTGTAGCTGCCGGGAAGTACTGTAGCTGACCGGAAAAAGTGGCCGAAAACTGCAGAAAAGTGGCCGGGAAAATCGCAGGGAAAGTGGCTGGAATTTGGCCGGAAAAGTCGCCGGAAATTGGCCGGAAGTCGGCCGGAAAAGTGTTGACCGGCGTTGACCGGTCGTTGACCGAGTGCTGACGTGGCAGTCCGACGCTGACGTGGCACAGCAGCGCTGACGTGGCTGCTGACTGGATGCCTGCGTGGCTTGCTGACGTGGCAGGTTTCTTGGCGGCTTGCGGCTCGGCGGCTTGCGGCTATGCGGCTTGGCTTGCACGTTTGCTTCGCTGGGCCTGCTGGCGGGCTTGGGCTGCAGGCGGACTTGGGCTATGAGGTTTTGGGCCGGACGCAGGGCTGGGCTTATCTGCTGCCTTCCTTTTTTTTTTTCTTTTTCTTTCTGCTGGTTCGGTAGTAGTCTTTTTCGGTGGCCGGTTCGGACTGTTCTAGGCCGGTTCGGATGGATATTTTTCTGCTCCGGTGATCTGGGGTCTGGTTGCAGGTTCCGGTGAAGTTTGGTAGCAGTTGGCAGGGAGGAAAGCTTCGAACCGGGCAGGGAGGGTAAAGATATTTCCGGTGGCCGGTTCGGATATTTTCCGGCCGGTTCTGGGGGCGGGGCCGCCGGTTCTGGACTCCTGGAGTTGAGATCTTCAAGGTGGGCGGCGGTGGTTTCTGGGATTTGAAGGCTACGAATTTAGGATTTCAGGGTTAAGGCTCGTGCTGATAACGTGTTGTAGAGAAACTGAATTTGAGAGGAATTTGCTGTGTATTCTCATTGATAATAGGGGCCTCTTTATATAGAGGATTACAATGCATAGAATCTCAATCATACAAGGAAAGTAATTCTACATTGATTATGATTCTAGATCCTTCTAATTAAATCCTATTACCACTAGGTCATGTAACCTAGAGTTTGGGCTAAACACAAATTAGGTTTTCCTTCAACAATATGAAATTAATAGCAAGACCCTAAATTTGCTACATACATACATACATGTACCCGGCATTTTAAATATTATCTTATATTTCCTGTTTTACCCCTGTTTATATAAACCCAACAAACATTCTCCATCACCATCTTCAAGGTTGAGAAACTGGAACTGTGAAACATCATAAGTACACAGCAGTGTTGAAATCTTTAGTAGCAGCTCTTGGTGTTGGGATTGTTGGCTGATCGAGTTGGTGGTTTGATGTAACATTTAGACTCTAGTCATCAGCTTGTGTGTAACATCGAGTTGCACTCTGGCTTGCCATTCCCATCTACACCACCAAAGCATGCAATTTGTAAATTTAAACATATATAAAACAGTATAAACATATACTCCCTGATCTTGATTATCAGTTGTTCTGGTCTTATAGAATCACATAGTGGCATTAATGCCTTGTTGTCTGCTCTCAGCGTAGATGATGATAAGGACATCAGAGGAGCCACATTGAGGAACATGCACACTTTGTTGTCATAGACATAGCCATTTTTGTTTTGTATGTAAATCTCAGTATTCTAAAGAATCAACTTTGTGTGGTTTAGGCTATGCTAGCCTGGTAATGGTTTGTAGACACTGTGCAGAATTAGAGCCATATTTATAGTGAAATTTAGATCTGCTGTGCCTCAGCCGTTACAGGCCGGCTTTTCCAAAGCTGATGCATGTAGTTAGCCTAATTTGTTTAAGAAATCTTTGTGAACATCAGGTTGGGTATCGGCCGGATTTTTCTGTTTTGGGCAGGCTTAGCCGCCTGTGTATTTTTGCCTGATTCATTTATAGAGTTGCTATATATCCTAAATCCTCCTACCATTTGGAATAGCTGGCATTAGAATCAAAAATCACACAAGCTGACGACTAAAGTATAAATGTTACATCAAACCACCAACTCGATCAGCCAACAATCCCAACACCAAGTGCTGCTACTAAAGATTTCAACACTGCTGTGTACTTGTGATGTTTCACAGTTCCAGTTTCTCAACCTTGAAGATGGTGATGGAGAATGTTTGTTGGGTTTATTTAAACAGGGGTAAAACAGGAAATATAAGATAATATTTAAAATGCCGGGTACACTTAGAAATTTGTTGGGTTTAAATAGCAAGCCCCGAAATTTATTGATACCTCAAACAAACAGTTCAAAGGGATGGTTCCAAGGCCAACCCACATCAAAGTACATGAAAAAATGAAGAAACACACCACCTAGGAACATTCTAGAAAAGTCCTGGCAATTGCAAAAGAAAACAATCATAACTAGAACAAAGTGAGGACGTCGGATAACCTGGGAACATTATGAAAATCTATATGTTGGCCTTGATGAATAATCACGGCCAAAGGCAGCAACCAAAAAAGAAGGCAGTGACGTCCACGTGCTCCCACCCTCAAGAAAAATTAACTTAGGTGATTGGAGAAAAAATGAAAAACACTGAAAAGGTGAAAATAGGTTTGATTTTAAGGGCCCAATCACTTCAATGATTGAAAAAATTACAAGAAAGAAGCGAACGAGGAGTGGGATTCAAACCATGGTGGAGAGGACGCGGATTGCCTTCAATTCCGCTGGAGAAACGCACTATTTCTTATTTGTATCACCAAACGGTATATATATATATATATAGACACACACACTATCTATAACATATATACAGAAGCTCCGGAGGCCCCCGGGCGCCGGTGGCCTGAGACGGCTGCCTCAAGCAGCAGCCCTCAAGGCCGGCCCTGGACTGACGGGTACCAAGATCTTCGTCTACAGACACACAATGAGCTAAGAGAACCACTTCTCTACCCAACTCATTAGCAATTGCAACATGAACTTTTCTAAATACCCCTACAGTTGCTCTGCTCATAGTTAGAAACAAGAAAAGCAGCGCTGCACGTAAACTGATGTTAACGTAGGAAGCCATGACTATTTGAGGGGCACTACTTTTCTTCATACAGTGGGTTTCATTCATCTAATATAGAGGTTTGCTTTTTATAGTGCTTCATATTTAATATATTTGCAAAACTGGAATTTTGGATGAGGATCGTAGAATCCATATGTTTATGCACTTGGTGGATTTAGGTTCATGCTCGTTATTTATTCACCGTAAATTAGTATTTAATTCGATTACTAAAGTGGGTATTTTTCTTGCTGGAGAATTTAATTTAAATTCATGTCCTTTATATTTTTTCTTACCAAATTTGATTACCAATTGATGTGTCAGTATGAATTACGTTCTTTCCATGTATGAATATATTTGATTTTTTTTTTTTTTTGATTGAAAAGTATATTTATTGACTTTAAAGGATGAGGTTTGTTGGATCTATATGTGAACTTGAGTGGTTTTTGCTAGAAATTCCAATTTAGATTCGGGTTCTTTAGAGCATCTTTAGGAGGCTCTCCATATTCGCTTTGGGTGCAGCTATTGCCACCCTACCATTTTATTTGTACACCATATTTACTTATTACACCCTACATTTTAATTTTAATATTGAATTTACACCCATTTCTTTTTTAAAAATTATCCTTATATGAATATCCTATATAAAAATAAAAAATTTAATGAAAATCTCTCATTTAATTTAAACTAGTAAAAAATTAAAATTTATTAAAGTTTCTTGACAAAATCATAATCTGATTTACTTCATTTTTCTAATTTTCTCTTTCAGTTTCAATGTTCGTTTATTTAATCAATGTCAAAAAATTAAGAAGTTAACTACTATGTGCAATGAAGAAGAGAATGATTTTTTTTTTCTTTCATGTTTTTAACTTGTTTAAATTTTTACTTTCAGTGTTCATGATACGCTAAACACAAGCGCTCAACTTAACCTTATAAGAAATAGTCGTTAAGCAATATAGAGTAAGCAATGACCACTTCATAGCCACAGATTGATGATATACAAATAATTCATGCATGACTCAATTAATTAGCACTTAACAAAAACTAACGAATGTAAAAGAGAAAAAGAAGAGAAGTATAAGGAGACCAAAAAAAGAAGAAGAATAAAAATGGGGTTTTAGGGTTTTGTAATGAAATTAAAAGGAAGAAAATGATTTTATTCTCAAAAAAAAAAAAAAAGGAAGAAAATGATTCAGGATTTTTAAATATGAATGATAAAACGTTAGAAGCTCAGAGATCCACCACCAATTACAATCTAAACAAGTTATGCATCTTAATTCCGATTAGGGAAAATTTGCAAACAATACATCAACTAAAAGCCACTAATAATTTTGATACATAAAGTTCCAAACTGATCATTTTGGTACACGAAATCTGAAGCCCAACCCATTATATAGACACGACGTCAATGAAGTCGTTAACTTTTATGTCATTATTCATTTGTTAAAGGGTAATTTAGTACTCTCACACTCTGACTCACTTTTTTGTCAAAAAAAAAAAAGGGATCTTAGATTCTCATCTCTCTCTCTCTCTCTCCCTCCCTCCCCACATACCCAAACCCAGGAAGCTTAGAAAGTCACAACTTGATGATGGACAGACAACAAAAACAGACAAGGCATCTCATCAAAACTGACCCTTATTACAATTAGCACCATTTTTTGTCTATCAAGGTTAACGAAAATCTGCCAATAGACACACAAAAACAATACAAGAAGTCTTAAAGTGAAATTATACCATCTGGGTCTGTAAACTGATATTCCTGCCTCTCATTCTGGGTTCAATTTCCTCAGCGACTTTCTGTATAGTTTTCTTACCTCTTTTTCTTGCCATGTGAATTGTCAATTTGCTATTACACCCAACAAGAAAATCAAAAATCAGCAGTAAACTTCACACACAATTCTCAAACTCTTTGCTACCACAAATACAAAATACTCAAACTTTTTGGTATAATAAAAAATCTGAAACACCCAATTATGATATTATGAGCAATGCCTAACAACCCATCACCACCTCCGATGACATGTCCGGAATATTCTCCATCGCGTACATCTCCTCGGCCTTGTTGTCCTCTTGATCATCGTCTTCTACGCCCAAAAGTCTGATGCCTACGTCCGGATCAACGTGGGCCTGGGCCTGTGTGGCATCGCTGCTCATCGTCCCGGTGCTGGATGTGGATGTGGATGTGGTGTCGCTACTCTACACCCATAAGGCCCAGGCGGTGTTCGATGAAATAGCCAACAGGGGTTTGGACCCAATTGTAGTTAGTTTCAATACCTTGATTAATGGCTATTGTAAATCTGGCAATCTAGAGCAGGGTTTTAAGTTGAAGGCTGATATGGAGGGGAGAACAATGTGTCTTGATTTGATTACTTACAGCGTTTTAATAAACGGCTTGTGTAAGGAATTCAGGCAGGTTGGATGATGAAAATGGGTTGTTTGATGAATCCAATAAAGAGAAGATGTGGATGGTTGGAATTGCAGAGGTGATCGGGATTGGGAGGGGGGAAGAGAGATGGGTGCTGATAGAGTCATAGTGAGAGAGAGAGAGAGAGAGAACGTTGGGTGCCCAGAGAGAGAAGGCTGGGTGCTCATAGTAAAAATCTGAATAGACCATATTACCCCTTAAATTAACAGTGTCATTGACGTCGTGTTTAGAGAGTGGGTCGGACTTCAGATTTCGTGTACTGAAATGCTCGGTTTGAAACTTTATGTATATAAATTATTAGTGGTCTTTACTTGGTATACTGTTTGCAAAATTTTCCCTTCCGATTACTAAGTACATCTGTTATGCGTAAGAAATCAATTTAAAAAAAAAAGTTTACGTAAACAATTTCCTCTATTTTATTTTCCTTAATTACTTTGTCTACGTGAACGCATAATAGCTAAGCCTCTCAAATGCGCAATCAGGGTATAGAACTCTATCCTATCAAATGCGCATTAAGATCATATAGAAGTTTGATTAACTATAAAATAACATTCTAGTGTGGAACGCCTACTTAGCATGCAATTCTAATTGTTTGATTTAACTTTCTTCCAAAAGTTGTCGCTACTTACGAACACAGAACACACTACTAGTACAAAAGCCATTACATACTGATTCAAATCAGTATCTATAGCCTTCATTACTCACTGAAATCTGTGCGCAATGGTCTTTAGCAACCCTATATCCACAAATTTCTTGTCTGTGGCATTTGGTGGGGTGGCCTTTGACCTTTGCACACGGTCCGACCTTCATGTCTGTGTGAGAGTTTTCTATGGGACCCACTCGTATTTCAAATTCTTATTTGTTTTTAACTATCAAATTAAAATCAGTGTGATTTTTTTTGTCTTTTTTGGGTCAAAAAAATCAGTGTGAATTGAGACGGAAATAATAATAATATATTTTGATTCTTTTACAATAAATACTAATTATTTAATAACTTGAATTCTTGTTTTAGTTTAATGGTAATTATAATGATCGGCCATCACCCTATAGTATCATTCATTATACTCTCCTAATCTGCAATTGTGAAGCCAAAAAGAAATACAAGTCTTCATTCTATGTACGTAGCAACATCAAGACTGTATGCCGCTATATCACCCCAAGAACACTCTCATATATATCAGTTCATCTTATTCATTATCCCACACGATTTAACCATAACCAAACCTGAGAAAAAGATCAATATAACAGAATAATTAAATTCAAAGTAAGATTAAATATGACTGACAAAGGAATGATTTTCTGTTAACATCAAAAATAAAAGTTTCAATCCAAGCTCCTCCCTTACCTGAGAACAAAAGCCAGTACCAAGATCATATGAGCAACTAATACATCGCTCAAAGCCGAGCCTAGAGAAACCGATGGTGCCACAGAAGTGATTCGAGGTTTGAGAACGGATCTGAAATTTGAGCTATGTAAGAGAGATCCTAGAAAAGACAAACAACGAGAACAAGAACATGAAAAGGAGGAGACAGGAAAGAGATCTCACCAGCTGTGGCGAAGGAACATGCAACTCAAGCCTTGGAGCTTCCGTTGGGGATGCGATGTTGTTTTTGATCCAGATCTTAAATCCATGGTAGCTGAAGGAGGCTAGAGTTCATGGAAATGTCTTATACTATGTGCGTAATTGTAAATGAATGGGAAGATAGCGAGGATTTTCAGGTCTGATTGCTGATACGGATGTAAGAGAGGAAGATCGGCTAGATTGGCTCAGTTGTTGGAGAGAAGGAGATATTATGTGGTAGTTAATAGAAAACTCTAACATGCTGCTTTTACTTATCAAGAAGAATGAAGTGATAAGTACAAATAATTAAAGAAATTTTAAATCCACGCGCATGCCAATCTTATCCACAGTTCCACACAGATATCAGTCAATATTTTCAGGTTTTTCACACACACACAAATATCAGTCACTGTTTTCTTATTTACACAGATATCTGACAGGACCGGCCCCGGATTCCCCCCTGGAATCCGAAGTGGCCCTACGGGACCCACTTTTAAAGAAGGTTTACCAAAATTTCGGCATAACCTCCTTTAAAAATGGACAACCCAAAAAAAACCTGTGGAAAACCAATTTCACTTCTAAAAATTTCCAACCACAAACTCCTGGAGCCACCCTGCTCCCATCATACAACCAACTCAAGCCCAAAAATAATAACAGCGTATCAAGTATTTCAAGTCTAAAAAACTCCAAGATTTAAGATACTACAATTCACAAAGTTAGGTCGTAGACCTCAAATATAAATTCCATACAAGTCTGGGTCACAAATCCCATAGTAATCAGAGCAATCTAGGAACGTAAATTAACATAGAGTACAGTAGGCTAAACAGGTAACCTACAAAATATGATGACGAAAGCGGATGCGGTCACTATGGCTCACTCCTGAACGCCGAGCAGCAACACTGAAAACTGGGCTTTTGAAACCGAAGGGCCCAGGGGAAAGTACATAAAAACGTTAGCGTGAGTGGACAAAAATAAACAATTTCAAACAAAAGGGATTTTATACTTTCCCACATTTATTTCTTTAAAAATTCCCGATGCATGCAGTGATTAACGAAAATAAAATAAGAGGAGCTCCACTCATGAAAACCGACTAGCCCCGCTAGTCACATACGATTTAAAAGAAAGAGTTGGAACTCTGATACTCAAGGAAAATAAAACCAACCCCGCTGGTTAAACGAAAATCGAGCTAGCCCCGCTAGCTTAAGTAGTAAAGTGAGTAGGGGAAGGCGATAGCCATACAAGTGAGCCTCCCAGGCTCGGGTGATAGCCTCCCAGGCTAAAATACTCCCATTACTCCCGTAATATACCCTTACGCCACTAAGTGTAGCGATAGGATACCGGGCTACAGAATTACTGTCACATAGACAGTAACCTGCGCCACAAAGGCGGAGGGCTACGGTGATCCCATCACCACGCCACAAAGGCGGAAAATCAATGCTAGCAATGATAATAGTCACCCAAAGTATGGCAACAGAAAATCCGAAAACCAAGTAATTCCACAAATACATAAGGCTCCCCCATATCTCGTAAAAGAGTTTCCCATGACGTGTCCCACACGCCAAGATAATCTCAAGTTCAAAATAAATAGGAGATAAATAAATAAATAAGGTAAGATAAGCATAATCCAATGACGTGACCCCGCACGCCATAAAATCTTCAAATAATCAAATATCCAAAACCATTTCTTAAAATAACCATACGCTCGGGAAAGTAATACGATAAATAAATTATAACCTCGGAATCGATTAAATAAACGCATGCATCATTCTTTGAAAAATAAAAGTCCACTCACAGTATATGATCAATCCTGACGTCGCTCGGTATTTTCCTCGTACGAAGACTCCTCTCGTCCTGTACGAATAGCACTCGTAAAAATATATTTACTGGACGGAAATTAACTTTACGATAATTAGAAATTGAAATTCATAGCGTCCCCCTTCAAAATTCAACTCCTTAATTCACATCGAATCCATCCATAAAACTCCAACATTATTCATTCATCGATATATAAATTCTAAAGTGAATTCGAAAGAATTTCGGCTATCGAATTCACGTAAATCGATAATTATCCATTTATACTCAATTCGTAATTCCTCCAATTTCCACCAAACTTCATGTATAAAATTCTACAATCGTTAAGGGATTTATGGAGCCAAAACAGTAAATAAATTGCAGCTCCACGCGCCACCGGCAAACCACCACCAATAGCCACCAAATTTTGGCAGCACCACCTACTCAACAGACCCGACCTCTTTCTCAACTACAACAAGTTCCAATTTTACCTGGAAGAGCTCCAATTAAGCCGGTGAAAATTTTCCAGAAAAATTCAAGAACCCTAGGATCGGGTTTGATCCATTCGACCTCCACATTGCAAATTGGAATGCAAGGCCTTAGGGGAAATGATCTCCAGCAAAAACCCGACCTTCGACGCCGGTTTGGTGACCGGAGATGGCCGGAATCGTCGGAAATCGGCAAAACTCGCAAGTTGCTACAGTAACCTTCCCAGCAAGAAATCGAGCTCCTCCGGCCAAATCTCCCCAAAATACCACCACAAATGCGTCAAGGGGGAGGAGACGAGCTTGGGGATGGCCGGATTTCGTCGTGGGAGAAAAATCGGGCCGAAAGGGGAAGAAATCGGGGGAGAAGAGAGGGAGAGTTACCGTGGGTTTCCGAAAATGGAAACCTACAGTGGTAACTTTCCATATATATATTTTTGTTACCATGAACAGTAACTTCCACCTTTTAAGCTATAACTTTCACATACGAACTCCAATTTTTACGTACCACATATGCACGCGCTCGGTTTAACGTCCTCTACAACTTTCATGAAGGAAATTTTCTCAAATTGTTAACCCATAAAAAGTCAACTTCTAGCCACCCCCCTAAAAGATAAAACTATAACCGCGAATGGTAAAACATACAGTGATTCGTGTAACTCAGTAAAAGGGGTAAATCGGATGTGGGGTGTAACAATATCAGTAAAAATTTTCACACGGATTTCAGTGAATATGTTTTCATACGGATATTAGTGAATGTTTATCTTACTTACACAAATATCAGTCAATGCTTTTCACACGGATATCAGTGAGTATTATATTATTTACACATATATCTGTAAGTATAATTTATTTCACGATTGAAATTTCAATTTGTTATTTTATTACATATAGATTTCTGTGTATATAGTTATTGTTATGGATATCAGTGTAAGTTAAGAAATACTAATTTAATATCTTACACAGATATCTGTGGGTCTTCTTTATTCATACACACATCTGTATATACAATTATACTAAATGTACTTGTGGTCCCAATCTAGCATATTAGATACAAATATCTGTGTGAATGAATCTTTCACACAGATATCTATCTAAACTAATCATTCATACTGACATCTGTAGCTAGTAGCTAACATAAATCAGTATGACTAAAATCAGTGTGCATTGATTGTTTTGCTAGTAGTGACATCAAACTAATAGCTGAATTGTTTCTAACTCCTAGCTCCAATTATATGCTTGTATCCTAAGTATGCATCCAAAGAACATAAACATATAAGAGATATCAATTTAATGAAATCAAACAATCAATCTCACAAACAAAGTTTTTGAAACTAAGATTGCATAATAAAGAGTTTGTCACAAAATTGGGGCTTCAAACTTCGCCCCTAACAAAAAGAAAACTAGCCACACGTTGTTTTGAAAACATCTAATCAAAAACATTAAAATTTCGAATTACAATGAGAGTAAAAACCGTAAAGTAAGAGATGAAAGTCACGAATACACTTTTTTGGTGATCTTGAACGCATGAATACCCAAAGATGATGTGCTCGACTATGGATAATGGCATTGATAAATGATGGGCACGCTATACAATGGAGTGTCAAAACAGGGTAACACGTTTGAAAAGCATATTATTATCCACGTTATGAATCAAATTCCATAAGAGAAAAGAATTCTATCAAAAACATTAGGCAAGTTTACAAAATATCCATACTCAACAGCTTTCAGCACCCTACCCATCGTTGTTACCACATTCGGTTCTCAATTGGTAGTGATAAAATACCAATCTCCCCATCCCCCCAATATTAATGATTGAAAGTTATATGTGCTCTCCCTTCAAAAAGACATACTGCTATATTCAAATAAAGAAAACAATATCAAATATTAATAACCATATCAAACATTTAAAAATATTTGATCCATTTAGTCATATCTCATCAAAATTGACAAAAACTGATTTTTCAAAGTTAGCCAATAACAGTAGATAAAGCATAAATTTGATGAGTCCCAGATACAAAAACAATCAAACTAAATTTGTAGTCAGTCCAACTTCTCAATTGGCTATGAATTAAGATTAATTGTCAAGTAGAATCCAAAGACAACAAACTGATCGATTTCTAAATCAGTAATAAAACATGGATCTGTTAGACCTTCAAATATTGAATAATCACCAAACTCATGCATTGCACGTCTTTCTCTATTTCAATTCTTCTACATAAATCAATTGCCAAAGACTAAGTTTTTTTTTTTTAAAGAGGGCTGGTGCGGCTGCCCTCAAGCTTTGATTATTGAAATTGCAGAATACAAGGGGGGGGGGGACGTTGAGTCTGAACCCTAGATTACAATAAGCATAAAGAGAACATCCTGAAATAATACCAGGATTCTCCATAAAATCTATCTATTCTAACACTAAGTTTTTACCACAAAAGCAATTAGACCGTGATCACAATCCGCTATCAGTTAATATCACTACCACAAATATGGCCTAAAGCAACCATTGTTGGGCCACTTTTGCCCAAATGGTGAGAGCACACCTATTGTTAGTTTTATTTTATTTTGAGAATACACCATTGTCTATACTTGAACCCATATCTTACAAAATTTTGGACCCACATATTTCTTTTCAATAAAATACTCTTCAGTATCAATACAACAATTATTTAACTGTCTCTCTCTTCTGTCGAGCACTTTAGTTCTCTCTCTCTCTCCCTCTCGACATTTCTTTTCTCTTTCCTCTTCACAACGCAAGTTAATTTCTTTTCTTTGAGTCAAAAAATCGATGGAGATCCAAAATCGAGATTTGGATCAGATTATTCATCTGGAATTGATGGAGATCTGCACACCATGAGGCTCCGTCAGATCTTCACCTTGAGGCTCGGTCTGATGCATTGCATGGCCATCCAACCGAGTTTTGAAGGTTCATAACTTGAGATATCTTCTCTCAGTTTATTATTTAGATATGGGTTATCATGTCCATGTGGATTTGGAAAATGATTTCTCTTTCCTTGAATCAATTTTGGATTTGTAAATTTCTATTTTTTCTTTTCCTTTTATGGTCAGATTGATTTGATTCAGATTTACTGCTTTTGGTTTTCCGATCATTGTAAATATTTAATTTGTCAAGTGCTCGATCGTTAGATTGTTTAAGGTATCCGGGCTTAAAAGATTTGAACCAATTTGGGTAAAGCTTCCCTGCCACTTAATGTGAAACCGTTATCGTGGATGGATCATAAATCCTTAACTTGCTCTTATATCCCTTGAATTTATATAGCAGATACTATATGTGCCTTGATGCTCACTCTTTGTTTGCAAAAAAGCTCATTTCTTTACTCGTTTTTCAATGTTGTTCATCACGTACTATTGGCTTCTTCCATGTTGGGGTATCCAAGATCTTCTGGTATCTGACTGCCCATATATTCTGTTCAGAAACATATTTCAGTTCTATGCAAGCAGTACATGTATGTAATCTTTTGATTTATAAACTGTCTTTGGTATTGTATTTTATTATTGCTTTTTAGTTTTTCTCAATGGTTCACCTGGAATTCTTGTGTTAGCCTGCATGTGTTTATGATATTTGCAAACTCTAGTAATAACGGAAGCAGTGAGCAACCTCTTGGTATTTTACCTCATCAAATCCATGGTTCCCTAGGACATTTTTCACAGGACACTTGTGGGCCACTCCTCTGACAGTTTTGCACAATTTGCTGCAGCATTGTAAGTTTTACGTTGAATCATCTATTTATATAAAACTTATATGGGTTTATATTTAGTAATTGATGCAAATATGAATTGCAATTACAACCATTGCATCTGATTCAACAAAACTTCTAGTTTTCAGTACTTGTACATGGTAGCAGTCTAGCAGGCATCTCATTCTATTTCTTTGTGTCAATAAAACTAGAGATGTACCTCTAGAATATGTTTTCTAGGTATTGAGTTGGGCGAGAATGAGAATAGGATTTTTTTTTATGCAAGCAGCAATGCATTTTTAGGGTGTTGTTGATGGCCCCTGATAATAAACGTTTTTAGCCACGACATATTTACAAGAAAACTTCATTGGCATGAAGAAAAGGAAACGCTTCTTTGTTCTTTACTGGTTCTATGAGGAGCATGTCTGTATACCGTATTTGATCAGCAAAAAAAAAAAATTTCAAATGCTCATGTTCTGTGGTTTATGCTCCGTACCTTATTACGATTTTGTAAAACTGTCTACTGCTCAATTGGGAAGTACTGATATTAGAAGTGAAGATCTTGAGTCACTTGCTTATAGACTTACTCGACTGGTTTAGAGGGAGAGAAAACAGTTTGTTTACTAGGATTCTTTTTGCGCAGAAATAGAGGACATTGCAATATAACAAGAAGAGGATAAGGGCCTCTGAAGAGTTATTATTGTCTGTGGACATGGCCGCTCGGAGAGTCTCCTCCTTACTCTCTCGCTCTCTCTGCTAGGTCTGCTTCTAAGCTTCTCTCTCAAGGTGACACCACATTTACCTTTGTATTCTTTACTTTTTGCAGTCTTTTGTTTAGCTCTCGTGGGTTTTCTCTTTCCTCAGTTTACCTTTCACGAATTTATGTATGAAATTGTTTCTGATGTGATCTTCAGGGAGAAGTGTTAGTAGATTTAGCACTGCTGCAGTAACTGAAGAGTTGATCACCCGTTCATATGAATTGGTTAGTTTGTTTCACTATACTTTTTATTGAGTGCTAGTTATCTTGGCTCCCTGTCTCACTTCTATGATTTTGGTTCAGCTTGGTATGTATTAAATATATTTTAAGAGTTTGATATTGTCTTTTCAGGCAGCCAGATTAAACAAAATTACATACTTTCCATGTATGGATCTTGCTTTTTATTTCTGTGCTTCGCTGTCTTTTTTATGCTAGGAGTTATGATTGTGTTTTTACATTAGCCAATGAGTTGTAGACTATTTTGTGACTTAAGTATTCATTTACATAGGTTGGGACGTGGTGCATATGAATGCTAGAAGATGTAGGCAGTCCAAGTATCCCTCGTCTTATAGTGATCCATGATGCTATGCTGATTCATGAAGGAGAAGAGAGAAGATCAAGGCTGGAGTAAAACATCCAACCTCCAGATAGTTTTTTATTTGGTTTAATAGTTATTTTGTATGAAGTTGTTGTGAGTATGGTTTAGAAGAAAATAACTTGCATAGAGTATTTAAAGGATTGGCAAATTTTAATTATCAATATTTTTTTTCTGATTTTGATTTTTGATTTTGATTTTTTGAAATATATGAAGTCACCATTGAACATTGGTGAGTAACATGAACTGGAAAAGTTAAAATCCGAAAGGAGTCACCATTAGTGGTAGGACCCACAAGTTTGAAGACACTATCGTTTTTCTTGGTGACTAGTTTGGGTGTTTGTCACGCCAGCAAAGGCAACGAACGCATGTATTGGTCTGTCAACCGTGGCTATTGCCATTGGAGACCAATGATTGGTGTCTATTAGTCCAATACACACCATTCTTAATGGTGTCTTTAGGCCATATTTGTGGTAGTGTATACACTATCAAAATAATATTCAAAGATTGAATAGTATTTTCAAACGGACTCAAAGTCAAAAATGATAGGGGCATTTTAATGCGACGTTTTAACTGTTATTTCCCTATATTTCCTGCGTTATTTCCTTAATAAAACTCTGTTTAGGAAAGTTTCCATTCTTTGATTGGGAAAGTTCCTAATTGTAGAAAGTTTCGTTTTGTAGTTTCTATTTTTCATTTTTAGAAAGTTTCCCATTTTAGTTTAGGAAAGTTTCCATTTCTTATTTTAGAAAGCTTCTATTTTCAGGTCTTTGGAATAAATAAGCTGAATTGAGTTCATAAATGGGAAGAGAAGCTTCATGAAGATGACATGCCAAGAAGGTGACGCAAGAAGCCCAAGAAATATCAAGGGACTTGAATTTTCGGCAAAAATGGAGGAAGGCCCATATGATCTAGGGTTTTTGTGACATCAAGAGAAAAAGGTGGAGACTTAAGAGTTTTGCCGTCCAAAGCAAGAGGAAATCAAGGAAGAGTTTTTAAAAAGGAAAATATATTTTCCTTGGGGATTAAATTTGCCGTGTAATACTTAAGGAAAAACAAGGTGACAACGTGGGAATTAAAGATGATTGATTGAGGATTTCAAGGAGAAATTTTCTTGGGAGACTTTTATGGAAAGAAATATTGTTGGAGGAATAATTTGGTGTGATTGCCAACATGAAAATCAGAAATAATCAAGGAGATGACGCCAAGAGAGATTCAAGAGAGATATTTAAGGAAGGAAAATATGTGTGCACCAAGGAAAAGCTCAAAACGTGTCTAGGTGCATCCCTAAATTCCCTAAAGGAATGTTAGCCGAAATTCATGAAGAAAATCATAATAATTTCAAGGAAATTTGGCAATTAAATATTAGGGAGGTATTTTAGAGAATTTTGATTGGTTGGAACACATCACAAGGCTTACTTGGCATTCTATGATTGGTTGGACCACATCACAAGCTTACTTGGCGAATTATCATTGGTTGAAGCTATGTGAAAAATTCTGATTATTTTGTGAACCCTAGCCGTGCTCCTATATATACCCACCTCTTTGACGTTGAGAGGGGTTCCACACCCTTAGAAAAATTCAGAAAAATTATATTGTTGCTGTGAGCTTCTTTCATCCTCTCATCCTCTAGTCATCTCCACGGGTTCAAGCAAGGCCAAAGGAAGAAGAAGAAACCGTGAGCACCACCATCCATCCCCATCCTTGAAGCTTGCTTTCGAGTTTCAAGAATCCCAACGAAAATCATCCATTCTCATCTTCCATCCACGGTGTAATTCGACCTCTACTTTGTAACCTTTGTTTGAATTTCGTTGGTTTTGTTTTAGTTGACGTTTATGTTTGAACAAAATTTTCAATTCTGAAATTTTATATGATTGAATGAAATTTTCAGATTCTATTATTGTAATTCGAGAGTTGCTTATGTGAGTTTGTTTAATTAAATTTGCTTTATAGATATCTTTTGTATTTTAATCTTATGTGGTTCGAAACACTTAGGGTTTTGATATGAATGGTGCTAGATTTAAGAACATGAAATCAACTTTTTGTTTTGTGTAACTTGAATCGAAGTAGTAAAGGTTTTGGACAAAAACCGAATTTAATTAAAGAGGATTGCAATTAGGTGGACTTTTTCATACTAAGTTGCACACTTGAGTTGATAGTCTTTCTATGTGTTTCATGCGTTAAACATGTCATGATTGACTAGCTTTCTAGGGCTTGATTACATGTTTGATAGGATTAATCTTTGTGCTTTCACTTAGGTTAATTAGCATTGAAAAGTAAAAAATGGGAAATTATTTGCTTTCGAATATTTCACATGATCAACTCCTTTCTCATGACTTAGATGAACAATATTAGGGTTTAATCGAATTTGATCATAGTTTTCGGTTTTGATCTTTGCTCTCTCATTCCATTCGTGTAATTATGTTTTTAGTTTTCTTTGTTTTCTTTTCTTAGTTTATTTCCGAAAACCAAAACCTAAATCCCCCCTTAATTTCGTAATTATGTATTTACTTTATTTTATTTTTGTAAATAATATACTTTGTGTCTTTATTAATTGTTTAATTGTCCTACATTGACAGGTATACCCTCAATCCCTGGATTAGATCGATCCCTACTTGCTTATGCTACTAATGATATTTATAGAGTTAAATTATGCGCTTGCTCAGAGCGGATCAAAAAACTAAACATAGATCTATAACTTTCTGCAAGAAATTACAAACCTTAACATCAATATCAATGGAAAAGTGCAAGCCACAAAAACCCAATTAGAGATCAAGCCATTTTCATAGAAAAAAATAAGCAAATTTGGGCAAAAGGGAATAAAGAGTCACAGTTTCACCAGTTTGAATGCATTAAATTACCAATAAATACTCAAAAATCACTCAAATAAAATATGCGAGGACGGTTCAGAAACCACTTGCAGTCAGAGTCTTCTTCCCCTACCCTGAGTCGCTTAGAGCTGCTTCTTCATCCATCACAACTGAGACTGACAATATTTATTTTTTTGGTTGGAATATTAATTAATCAGGATTCAGGACTTCAGAAGCATAATTGAAGCCAACAAATAGGATCTTGGTCCTTTGGTGAGCTGTGACATCTGCAGTACGTACCTATCTACATCATGCAGACTGCTAAGCTTCCCGTAGGAACTTGTGAGGACATTAATAACATCAACATCGCCCTCTTCATCTTCATCCTCCTTCACTGAGGGAGCTATTCAAAAGAGAGAATGAAGCGATGGAGACTGGAGAACAAGAGAAAGAAGAGAATCAAGAGATAGCTGATAATGACATTTAATATTAAGGGCGAATGGCGGGGTCGTAAAAAAGAGAAGACATAGGGGCATAATCGTCTTTTCACTCATAGGATAAGTTTTTTTGTATGATGCCATTTATTTATAGAGTGCTTCTATTCAAATCTCCCCTAGCCTCTAAGTTTAAAAAAAAAAAAAATTCATTCTTTTCCCGTTTGTTCATTCCTGGTTGCATGTGTCTCTTCTACCCAGAGCCGGCCTTGAGGGTAGCTACCTCAGGCCACCAGCTTCTGGGGGGCCTCTGAAGCTTTGAGTTCCAGTATGCTTAGTATGATATATATCAACTTTGCGAGTTTGAAACTGGTTGGTTGTGTTAGTGCGGTGGCGATGTGGTCTTTGCTCAATCTTGGTAATTGGGGTTCGACTCCTCATGATGACTTTTGAGACATGAGTGTTTCCTTATTTTGTTTTACATTTTCAGTTCATTTTTTTCTTTTATAATCTATAAACAGTAACATAATTTTTATTATATACTTTTTTCTTGATATTATTTTTATAATGGAAAAATGATTTTCTATAGCTATTTGAAAAAAAAATTTATTTAAACTTCATGTAAGGCCACATTTTAACTATTTGCCTCAGGCCTGTACAATCTCAGGACTGGCCACCTCCTCTTCTATCTAACCTCTCGTTTCTTTCAACTTAGAAATATGATCAGGTGTTTCTCATTTGTAGCTTATATGAAATAAAATTAATTGAATTTTTTTTTCCAGCCTACTTGTATGATTGCTTGAACTCTCTCTTCCTAACATCTTATTCCTTTGCCCATTGTATCTATATTATTATTTAGAGAAGAGGATTTATTAGTCAAAACTAAAAATTTTGACAGATTTAACCTTGAAATATTAAAAAAAACTTTGAGAATAAATTAAATCACAAGGGTAAATATGACAATTATAAAATAGATTTTTACTAAGAAAATTAAAAAGAAATATCCCACAACCCCCACTTTCTTAGAAAAAAAAAATTATTACACATGTAGAGCAGAAGAAGACTAGTTTAAATCATCAAACTCCAATGCAATATCTCTAATCAAATGAACCCCTTTTAACCTATTAAACCACACTTGGACCAAAAGGAATCTGCATGTAAGCTATCTAATCAGAAAACTTGATGTGTTTATCAAACAAAATGGATGAGCCAATTAGTTTTTTAATCCAATTGCAATGATTTCTTCACCTAGTTAAAGAAATCATTGAATCTTAATATATATCCGGATTCCCTTATTTTTCTTGGAGGTTGAAATCTTAACAGTAAAAGAAAGAGGAAAAGAGAAGGTGTAGAGAGAAAATAATAAAAGACTGAATTGAAAATTTTATGGTAAAAAGTATCAAAGGAGGTCCAAATACTAATAGTGGAGATCTGAATAGAACAAAAAAAAAATGGATTTCTATTTTATTGATATGATAATTGATCCAATAATTTAAAATCTAAATAAAATAGATAGAAAAAAAGATCAAGTGAATAAATAAGAAATGACGTTAGGGTCTATAGACATTAAAATTTGACAATATCCAGTGAACAATGATCACTAACTTTAGTTCTACCCCCCCCCCCCCCCCACAAAAAAAAATAATCACTAACTTTAGTATCTCCGATAGTATAATTTAATCAAGAGTGCTTCTGACCACCAAGACGGTGGCTCTCAACGACGTGCGCCGCCACTTCCGGCATGTGTGGATGCTGGAGAAGGGATTCCAGATTCAGGAAAAACCAAAGAACCGCTTTCTTTTCTCTTTTGACGATCGTGGGGATTGCAGAAAGGTTTTGAAAGGAGGAGCCTGGAATCTTAACCGGGCTACTTTGCTCCTGCAGGATTATGATGGCGTCACCTCAATCAACAAAGTGGATCTGTCGTCGATCATATATTGGGTACGTATTACCAATATTCCACCTTTGTTTGAGACTAAGGAGAATATTATGCAAATAGCATCTATGGCTGGGAAATATCTTGATATGGATGAGAAGTTGTTTAAGTATGAAAGGGAGATTCGGGTTCGGGTTTCACATGATATCTCTAAGCCTTTTTTTTCTGAAAAAAAACAATGAGGTTGGGTCCAGGCATCGAGGAGGAGATCCATTTTTTCTTTGAGAATTAGATTGGCAGGTGCCGAAATTGTGCTTTTATTTTTCATAAAGATGGGAGGTGTATTGCTACTGCACCGTCGACACCTCAGGGAACTAGGGCTGGTCCTGTGCTCCAGTTCGCTGAAGGTAGGTTCCAATTGGGTGGGACAACTTTTCAGTTTTAGTCCTCTATCCCATCTCCTGTGGCACGGTCGCTCTTTACGGACGTGCAATTTGTCAGGCCTAGGAAGGACATGCAAGAGGTCTGTGGTCATCAGGGATGCTGTTTCTAGGGCTTCTGTGAGTACAGATGATACATTGGCAGTGGTACCAGTGGATGATCCCATGCCAAAGAAGAGGGACAGACCAGTATCTCTGAATGTGTCCCCGAAGAAGATGAAGCCTGGTCTGGAGGCAGTACTAGACGGTAGGCAAGCTTGTTTTTTGCCTCCTAAGAAAGTGAAATTACCGGAATTCCCTACCCGTATTTCTACCAAGTCTTTTGGTCTCATGGAAACTCTGGATGGTTGGATGGTATCTCAAACTGGGGCAGATAAGGAACATGTGGCGACTAAAAAGAAACGGGGCCGGCCTCTTGGAGCCAAGAACAAGAATCCACCAAAAAATAAGAAGTCTGATGCTGTTATGGCACCATTAAGGTTGACCTATCCTACTGTTTCTCCTTGCCCTATTTCTAAGGGTAAGGGGAAAGTTTAATTTTCAGTTTTATTTCTGTTCTAGCTTATAAACTATGGGTTCTTTTTACACCTAGTTAATGAATCTCCTGGAGTACCACAATTGAGTGCATTGACGAAGGGAGGTTCACAGTAGTTTTCTCTGTGTTGATGGAATTTTATAGGTTGTAGGCTTCTAAATAAGTGAGCTTCATTGTACTAGTGGATGGTACCCGTATTCCCTTAACTGCTTGACCACTGATTTAGGGTACAAGCATATAGGGCTTATTTGTATGTCCAGTTCTGGCTTTTGGATTAAATGAAATCTCTATTACTCTGTCAAAAAAATAACTCCAAAATTAGTAATTTGACCTCCTAACTTTTTTTGAACTTTTAATATTCCTCTTTTAATCCTAAAATCAAAAAAATACAAACACTATCTAATTCCTCTACCTTCTTGATCCACTCTCTAAGAGTCAGTATTTTCAATTGTTTATGTTCATGTAGGTTCATAGAAATCTTAATTTGATTATGTTCATGTAAATTCATATGAATCTAATTTGATTGTGTTCATTATTTTTAATTGATAATCTGATTTGAAAATTCAAAATTGGGTTTGATGATTAATCCTTAGTTTCGTGGTTATAATTCATTGCTTTAATCATAATTCTATTTCAATTTTTTTTTAAATTTTAACTTTGTCTATTTAGTTTCCAGTTCCTGAAAGATGATCTTGGCTAATTCTCATGAGTTTTTCTTAATTGTACCATTTTCTGTTTTTAATGGATAGACTTTTTACTCAAATTAATATCTTGCGTTTGAAGATGAGATTACTGTGGTTCAAGGAAGAAGGGAAAAAGTAAAGTGGATAAAGTTGGAATTTATTATTATTATTATTATTTTTATCGGGGATAAAGTTGAAAGTTTGATAGATCAATTTTGATCAAAGCTTATTTTATATTTTGACCTAGCTTCTCTATGCGGGGGTTACTTTCTAGGGTTCTAGAAAGCAAGATCATTCTACCATGGATATGGAAATTCTGAGTTGGAATTGCAGGGGTATCTGCAACGACACTACAACTAGGGCATTGAAGGATCTGATTGCTCAAAATTGACCTCAAGTGGTTTTCCTTTGTGAAACAAAAATCAGCTGGGATCTGGACTTCAAGTTTTTGAGTGCAGCGCTAGGGTTTGCGAACTTGGAAGCTGTTATGAGCGATGGCCAATCTGGAGGGCTCGGGATGTTTTGGAACGATGATATCTGGGTCCAAATAGGTTCTAAGTCTGAGCACCATATCGATTCGGTTGTTTTGGGAAATCTGGGTGATCCAAACTGGCGATTAACAAGTTTTTATAGCATCTCAAGAATGGCGGAAAGGGATAAATAGTGGCAGTTGCTACGCGATCTTTCTGACATTGATTCGTTGCCCTGGGTGGTGATTAGGGATTTCAGCGAAATCCTAAATAATGGGGAGAAAATCGATGGTCCACTACGTCTTGAGCGTCAGATGCAGGGGTTTCGTGAGCCACTAGGGTATGCAGACCTTCTGGACTTAGGGTTTAGTGGTACCAAGTCCACTTGGTGGAACGCTGATACGAAGCTTAGATTAGACTTGTATATCTACCTCCTGGTTTGATACTAAGCTTAGATTAGCTTAGATACGGCCTCATGGTTTGATATATTTGGGTATGCTAAACTTGTATATCTACCTCCTAGCGACTCTGATCATATTCCTATCTTATTGCATGCCAGTACCATTCCCTTACCTCAGCGTACTCGGATACATAGGTTCAAATTCGAAGCCTTTTGGCTTCAGCACCATGCGTGCGACCCGCTGGTGAAGCAGGCTTGGAATACTGATGTTACAAGTGTTCCTTTATTCCGAGTTGCAACAAAGATCAAGCACACTAGGATTGCTCTTGATAATTGGCAAAAGGCTGCTTTTTGCGAACGCTAACAGAGTATGTTGGGTATACGGGCTAGGTTGGAAGAGTTAGTGGACGCCAGGGTTGGAAATGACATTCAAGAAGAAAAGAAGGGGCTTATGAAGCGTCTCCAAAATCTTCTTTCACAAGAAGAAACTTTCTGGAAGCAAAGATCAAAAATTACGTGGCTTCGTGAGGGAGACAGGAATACCGGCTTCTTCCATAGGAAGGTATCGACTAGGAGCAGGAAGAATCTTATCAAGGGCCTGTTTGATGACGATGGTGAGTGGAAGGAAGATGATGCAGGTTTGGAAAAGGTTGTTTAGATTATTTCCAAAAGATGTTTACTGCTTCTGAACTAGATTTGGAGGCTATGGCCACTACTCTTTCGGCAATCAATCCTTGTGTGACTCCGGCAATGAATACACAACTGTGTAGGAGTAGGCCGTATTCTGGTGAGGAGATAAAGTATTCTCTTTCTCAGATGTACCCTACTAAATCGCCTGGTCCTGATGGTATGCCCCCGTTGTTTTTTCAACATTACTGGGAGACAGTTGGTGGGGATGTTATTGAGGCAGTGCAAAGTTTTCTTCACACGGGTCATATTCTTAAGCAAATAAACTTCACTCATATTTGTTTGATTCCAAAAGTTCCAAATCCTGAGCATATGTCGGATCTTAGGCATATAGCTTTATGCAACGTTATCTATAAGTTGTGTTCCAAACCTATTGCAAATAGGTTGAGACTCCTACTACCGGAGTTGATATCACCTTTTCAGAGTGCCTTTGTATCAAGGCGTTTGATTACTGATAACATATTGGTGGCCAATGAGATGGCACATTTTGTGCACAATAAAAGAGAAGGTGCAGAAGGCTTTATGGCTTTAAAATTAGACCTCAGCAAAGCCTACGATAGAATGGAATGGGAGTTCTTGAGAAGAGTTATGAGTAGATTTGGCTTTGCTCAAAGATGGATTGATTTGGTAATGCAATGTGTTACAATAGTCAGATATTCTTTTTTGGTGCGGGGAAAACCAAAGGGTTGTGTGATTCCATCTCGGGGGCAGCTTTATGGCTTTAAAATTAGACCTCAGCAAAGCCTACGATAGAATGGAATGGGAGTTCTTGAGAAGAGTTATGAGTAGATTTGGCTTTGCTCAAAGATGGATTGATTTGGTAATGCAATGTGTTACAATAGTCAGATATTCTTTTTTGGTGCGGGGAAAACCAAAGGGTTGTGTGATTCCATCTCGGGGGCTCAAACAAGGGGATTCTTTATCCCCTTATCTGTTTTTGCTTGGGGCTTAAGGTTTTTCCGCCCTTCTCCAACAGAAACAAAGGGATGGTCTTGTCTTGGGTATTGAGGTTTGTCAAGGTGCTCCTTCAGTTAATCACCTTCTTTTTGCTGATGATAGCATGTTATATGCTAATGTAGAACTAGAAGATTTTGTTATCAAATTCAGGATGTGATTGAAACTTATGGAAGATCTTCGGGGCCAGTGGTGAACTTCAATAAGAGTTCAATGGTTTTAAGCAAGAATGTTACTGAATATATGCAAGAGGAGGTAGTTGATCTGTTGGGTGTTGAGGTGGTAGATTCTCATGAAAAATATTTAGGTCTTCCAACTTTTGTAGGTCGGAGGAAGTCGGCTACTTTCCAGTATATTAAGGAAAATTTGGCTAAGAAATTGAAGAGTTGGCAGGGTAAATTATTGAGTGGAGCTGGTAAAGACATTCTCATCCGAGTGGTGGCTCAATTTTTACCAACTTATGCTATGAGTGTTTTTCAGCTTACAAAAGCTAGGTTTTAGTGAAGACATGGAACAAATGTGTGCACGCTTCTAGTGGGGAAGCAAAAATGATAAGAGGAAAATCCATTGGAAGTCTTGGGATTTTTGTGTAATTCTAAGGAAGAAGGTGGATTGGGATTTCGTAGCTTGGCAGAATTCAATACTGCTATGCTGGTGAAACAAGCTTGGAGGATTATTAATCATCCTACTTCTTTAATTGCACGGATTTATGCTGCTATGTATTTCCCTTCGGGGTCTTTTTGGACAGCAGGTGTGCTTGCTTCTCCTTCTTACTCTTGGAGAAGCATCCTGTCTACCAGGGAGTTAATTTCTGAGGGATTCTACTGGCAGATTGGAAATGGAGATAATGTGAAGGTTTGGTGTGATCCTTGGATTCCGGGACTCCCATCTTTTAAACCGGCAGTGCAACCTCCTAATGTGGACATTTCACTTAAGGTTAGTGACCTTCTTCTTACTGAACATAGTTGGGATGAAGGAAAAATTCGCCACCTGTTTTCAGCTAATACAGCGGAAGTCATTTTATGTATCCCTCTAAGTTCTAGAAGAGTGGAGGATCAATGTGTTTGGAGGCTAGAAGGAGATGGTAAGTTTTCTGTCAAGTCTACCTATAGATTGGCTTTTCTGCATTCGTCTTCACATAGACCTAGCACTGTGGTGGTAGCGGCCAAGTTTTGGAAACAGCTTTGGAAAAGTGTCATACCAACTTCGGCAAAAATGCATATTTGGAGGATGTGCAATGATATTCTGCCATCTATGGAGCGTTTAGCTTCCAAACAGGTTGTGTTGGAATCTCAAGTTTGTGTGCTCTGTGTTGGTGAAGTCGCAACAACAATACATCTGTGCTGGAATTGCTCTTTCTCCAGGCAAGTACTCAACTCACATAGAGATTTGCGTCAGCTCTGTTTTGATGTACAATTTGATGGTGTTACGGTGGTGGAGTGGCTTAATCACTGTGCTGGTCGGCTTTCGAAACAATCTTTCGAGGAGCTTTTAGCTATTCTCTGGAATATTTGGAAGGAAAGAAATAAACGGGTCTGGGAGCAAAAAAGAACGCAGGCCGATGATGTTGTGATTCGGTCTAGTACAGGTCTTGCTGAGTTCCGTCAGTACAATGTAAAAACGAGGCATCTGGGGCTGGGAGGTAGTGCAGTTTGCTGGATGTTACCACCTCTAGGGGTGCTGAAAGTCAATATTGATGGATCGTTTCATGCTTACACGAAGCGTGGAGGATTGGGTTTCATTATCAGAGATAGTCAGGGAGAGGTGATTGCAGGTGGGGCTCGGCCTCTCTGTCGTCATTTGGTTTCATCTGAACATGCAGAAGCATTAGCATGTTTGGAAGCTGTGAGATTTGTCTTGGAGCATAGTTTGAACCCTGTAATTATTGAGACTGATTCCCTGATTGTTCAGCAGCAGGTTTCATTATCAAATGCAGCTCATTCCTCAATTTTGGGCAGGCTGGGCGATAATATTGCATACCTCTTTTCTAGTTCCCCAAATATGAGGATACTTCACACCAAACGAGAGGCCAATGGAGTGGCCCATAGGCTGGCAACTTATGCCAAAACTCTCCAGCAAGCATCTTTTCTTCCCCACCTAGTTTTCTTATGGCTGCATTAGCAGCTGATAGCATTATCCTGTAATTCTTCTATATTTTAATAAAAGGATTACATCATTATACTAAAAAAAAACGTTGAAAGTTTGATAATAAAAAATAGTATAAATTAATCAAAGGGTTAAAGCACAAAAACAAAGGCGCAGAAATTACATCAAGCACTCGATTCCAAACCGGGTCTAACTTTCAAAGACCGGTTTCGCCGGCAGAAATTACATAATCAAACAGGCCGAATTGGAATCCACGGGAACCAGAATGCGTTTCGGAATGGGTTTATGTTTGAAAAACCGTTTTCGCCAGTTCTTCATTTTTGGATTTTCCTTTGCGTGTCTGTGGCGTTGATTTGCTCGTAAGGAACGAACTGCCAGGTGTTCCCAGTGTTCCCGCTCAAAATCTTGTAGGTGATCAAGCTTTGAGCTAAAAATCCACCAATACTCGTACACAACACGCTGCAAATCGTCAGCTCTAATAGCAAATGCTTCGACTTTTGTTTGGGACTTGACGATTCTAGTCGAGATGGGAAACTGAGAAGACAAGGCAGATTTAAATGCCCAGCTCAGAAGTTCATCCCCATAGAAATCACCTTTTTTGAGGCACTTGATGATTGAGTAATCAACCGTGCTTCCAACAATGTTGGCATTACTAGTTGGGAAGGACCACGCAGAGCCTTGAGTGATGAAGAGCATCTTCTCGAGTGGTTCTCCCTCGCGAATAATATAGCTATCCTCATTATATGTCACCCGCTTGAGATGGCCAGACAGTGCTTCCAAGACTCTTTTATCCAATGTCTTAAACATTGGCACCTACAAGTATTGGATAAGAAAGATTTAAAAAATTAATATATATACCAAACAAATGCATGATTTCTTTTCTTTAGTTTTTTCTTTTTTATAACTTCGTTTAGGAATGCATGTATGAACGTTGATAGCTTTGTTGGTGGGAGATCTTACCTTACTCAGCGAAGCCATGCGGAGATGCTGCAAGACCGGTCTTTTATGTTTAAAAGGAAGAATAGAGAGTATATTCTCCACATCAACATCTTTGTTCTCTTTAATATACTTTTGTACATTTTCCATGATTCCACCCTTCAGCTTTGGTGGAAGATCGTTTTTATATAACCACATATCTATGTCTGGGTTCAACATTCGCATCTTTTGTTTAAACTCAAGTTCTTTTGCTCTTTCTTCTGCGAACTGCATGTATGTCTGCAAAATATCAAGTACGTTTATTAGTTCACCATATATGACGTGGTTAATTTACTAACCATTATTAGATCATGTGAAGGATGAAGAGTATACTAACTTTATGTAACTTAACAAATTAAAACTCACTTTAGAGAAGCCGGATTTAGAGAGAAAGCTTTGTTGTAAATTTATATGTTATCTATATTGTTAAGAGAAGGCGTTTATCTTCTTGCCAATACATTATCCTCATTTTGTTCCGGGTTGTAATCTCTAATAAAAAATATAGCTCCGTGAGCAAAAGCCCCTGTCATAATGAATCCTGCGATGTATTGGTGATGAGTATATAACGCAGCTTGAGTAGTAAAGTCTTGCGCTATGAACGCATAAGCAGGTAAAGAGTACATGTGTTGAGCGACCAAGGACGTAATAACCCCCAAAGAGGCTAGAGCAAGGCCTAATTGAAAATGAATCGAATTGTTGATTGTGTCATAAAGACCACGCCCTATCTATATTGTTATCACGACAATCATTTTTCTCAAATTTAGTGTATTCTAAGAGAACTTTATGATGCGTTTGGATAAGAAAATTATGAAATTTGTAGGAATTTATAAATGATAGAATCTTTTACTCCATCAATCTAAATTTCCATTAATTGCAATTCCTATGGTTTGGTTATATGTATTTAGAATTTGAAATGTATAATAAATTAAGAAATTAAAAAAATAATAAAAAATAAGATAGAAAAAAACCTTGTTTTATTTATTTATTTATATATATTTTTGAATAAAGAGCTGGTGCAGCTGCCCTCAAGCCTTGATTAAAGAAACCGTTGAATACAAGGAGGGGACATTGAGCCTAAACCCCTGAGTACAATAAGCATCTAAAGAACGTCATAAAATACTATCACGAGTCTCTACCAAATAATTGTATTCAACAAGACACCAACTAGCAAAGAGCGCTCGACTAGTGACTCGATCTATTTGCTTTAACATAGCGGTGACATAACAGAAAGATAACTCGACATGTAACCCGATTACAACGTAACATAATTACCATACATACAGCTTTCCTACTATGTAGTTGCTGGAAGATAAATCTGATGATACTTAGCTTCACCTTGCCACTAGGCGGTAGAGACCATTTGACAAAGCAAAAAACTCGCTGCATACGTAGAGCAAACAAGGCATGTTGAGTGCACACACAGGCACAAAGCCCGACTAGCCCTACAAAAACTATGCAGGGACTTATTACTCACCAAAAGCGCAATTGAACTAAAACATAAGAAACAACTAGCATAATAAAGCAACATAAAACTAAACCAGAGCCCAATTGGGCCCAAGCAACAATGGGGTCAAACGAGCCCACTAGCCAAACGCACAAACCAACAGCCAAACTCACCACCCTGGTAAACCCAATCCAGTCGCACCACCACCAGCCTAGCGCCACCCTGACGGACAATCTCTGTCGTTGCACCATCGGCGGTCCACCCACCATAATCTCCACCCATCAGCCCATCTTCTGCCATCCAAGTAACACCCGGATCGCGTGCTCAATCATCCATCGAACAAAAGGAACCAGGAACACGACCCTTTCGTCGCAGCACCACCACCCCGCGTATGCCAATCCAACCAGACCCAACCATCATCCATCACCACTCTGATCAAATCAGAATTAGCAACCCCAACCAGATCAACTCGACCCCCCCCCCCCCCCCCCACCAAACGGACCACCACCACTAACCGCTAGTCATCATCATCACCCTTGCCACCAGACTTCTAACAGCAAACATACTCGCACGTCGAAGAGGAAAGGTGAGAGAAGAGGCCACCCATCCGACGACAATGCCGCAAAGACGTGCCACAGGACGAGCACGAAGCAAATTGGAGAAAACCCTAGCATGTGCGCCGTAGTCTAAGGTAGAAGAAGTGTTTTTATTTTAAGCTCGATTCTTAATTTATTAAAAAAAAAAATATTGTTTTGGAAATGAAAATGGAATACTGCAAATGATCTTAAATGACACCTATTTTTGTGGAAATTGAAGTGGGGAATTTAAATAATAAATTCCTTCGTTTTTTTTCCACAGAGAAATTTAAAATTTCCAATCTGAGAGTATCTTTAGCAGACTCTATTTTGGCTCATAAGCTATTTTGGAGAGCATGTTTAGCTTTTTATCTATTTTAGTAGCCGCACCAGACTCCTAAGTGGCTATCTATTATAACTTTTAGATATCTCGCTCCTAAATATAGAGAGTGAGATGAGGCTCTCTATAATTTAAAACATTCATTTTACGCTATTTTATATAATTTATAAATATACATTTAAACTATTTATTATTCATTTAAAAAATAATATAAATTCAAAACTAGCCAGAATAAAGAGCACTAATGCAGACGCATTTCTAAAGTGGCTAGCTAAAATGACTTTTCAGCTACTTTGGCTAAAAGTTAACTAAAAAATGGCTTGCATTGCTAAAGATGCTCTGATAATGCCAAACGAGGAAATTGACTTTTAGTAATTATGAGATCCTCACCTTAAATTAAACTCCATCATTTTTTCTGTCATCCAAACACATTGTTAAATTTTCGTAGGGTGAAAATGTCTTTATGGTAATTTGGGTGGGGGAAACAAACCCATTTATATTAATAATAGGGGTTTTTTTCACCAATAATGTTCGGAGATTTAGGAAACTTCAAGATGATGCACGGACTTACAATCAACATGACTCATTTGTCCTTATTAATATAGTACCTCTGTCCATTTTCAGTCACGGAGCCGTTAACTTTACCACATGTTATTCACGTGAGACAAAAAAGAAAATAAAAAGACTGATTTGCCATATATCTGACATTTTAACTATTTCTAATAAAAAACATCCTTAATTTTTTTTAAATATTTTTTTTTTACTCTCTCCACCTCCCATCTTCTTCCTCTATACTCTTCCCTTCTGGACATCTTCCTCCTGTTACACCAAACCCTTTCAATTCCCACCTATGCTTTCTCAACTTGATTGGTTCATTACGAAACAAAATAGATCACTTGAATTAGTTTCCTCAAAAACCCCAATAATATTACTCCTGAAGCAACTATGTATCTGAGTTTCCATGACCTGTGCTGAAATTTGATTACCTTGTTTCATAATTCTAGTTTCTGATGATTCAATCCATTTCCATGCTCTCTTCAATTTTCTCATTCCATGGTGCTTCTCATGGTAGCATACCTTATTCTTCCTTTGGTCTTGGACGGGTCGCTTATGAGGAAATTCCAAAAGGCTCTAAGCTTGTTGTTCTTCCTGAGCACATACCCTTGAGAGTTGGCCCTCTTAAATCGGATGGTGGGTATGGGATTGACGCTTTTCTTGCTAATTTGGCTCGCCAAGTTCCCGGTAAGTGTTTTAGTTTCACATTTCCTTTTTGAATTAGTATGAACAGTGAAGTATTATGCTTTCTGGTTAATGGGTACTAGTAATCGGTGTGGTTTTGATCAGAAAGCAGTAAAGGTTGAACCTTTTAATGTTCTAGTATCATTTCCAGGGGGTTTGAATCCTCAATTAGTAGCATTTGACTAGAAATGGTTAGGAGAGTTGCGTGTGAGCTGGCGCCGTCGAGGTTGTCAGTGAGGTTGAGCTTCTCAATTTTGAATGAGGTGATAGTGAACTTGAGGCGGTGAAGACGGTGGTAGTATTGCGGTTGAGGGCGATATGGTTGCCAGAGTGGTTGTGGCTTTGGTGGCTGTGGGGTTGCCGGCGTTCGTCATTTTGGAGGACGGAATTGAAATCGAAATTGAAATTCAGATTGGGATTGGGTTCTCTGTAAATTTCGACGGTAAAGGGGATTGATTATTAGATAGATCTCAAATCAGGACTTGATGTCGAGGAAGGAGGACGACGGAGGAGTACGTTTGGGTTTTGGCATTGATGATGAGATTGTGAAGTAGAATCTTGTCAAATGGCAAGCGTTGAGCAAATTTGAAGAATTTCTTCATACAACAGGGAAGAACCATGATCATCTTCATATCTTGAATCAAAAGGCAGCCCATGATCATGGGGAAGAACAAATATGAAAAATTTCTTCACTTTTTTATTTATTTATTTTTATAAAAAAAGGTAATATGACAATTCTAACCTTAAAAATTAAGTTACATGCGTGGCGTGTGCTTCATTTTAATGGTTCCGTAACGGAAAATGGACGGATGTTCTATATTTATAAGAAAAAATGAGTTTAGGTATCACGTTGATAACTTTATAAGCTTGGGTATCATTTTAAAAGTTCCCTAAGTCTCCAGACACTGTTGTGAAAAAATCCTAATAATAGTACTAGAAAATTTGGGTGGGGGCTATTCATTCAACTACTTTGTAGTCTATTTATCATGAAGTAAACAATGTTGCCCATAGATTGGCATACATTCCTAGTTTATCTTTTTTAAATGAGTATTGATTAAAAGAAGCACACCTGTTCTTATTTAACATGTATTTTATAGAGATTCTTACACTAGTATACGAGGTGAAGGTTATATGTCCATCTCATTGTACAATCATCCTTCTATTATTAGAGCAACTCCAACGGCTTCCACTATAATTTATGTATTATATGGAAGCAAAAGTCAAAGTTTTAGCCTCTTTTCCAACTCTAACAGATTCCCTATTTTACAACAATCTCTTAAATCTCCATATTCTTCCTTAAATTTTAGAGTTTGCTGTAAATATAGGGAATTTGGTTTTCTCTTTCCTCACTTTCCCTAAAATAGGGATAGTTATAGGGACTCTGTTGGAGCAAAATAGGCTTATTTTTCCCTAAAGTAGAGAAAAATAAAAATATGGGGAATCTGTTGGAGTTGCTCTTAATAATATTCGGGCAAGAAGCTGAGCCTCCCAGTTAGGCTAGGTTCCAAATCTCCTAAAAAATAATAATAATAATAATAATAATACTCTATATATCCACGCACTCAATGAATGACTTTGGGAATAGATGAGGTGGTTATATATTTTTTTTTTTGGTAGTACAAAGCAGAACAAAGGCCCAGAACGGCACCAAGAAAAGAAAGCAACAGACTGAAAAAGAAGATAAAAGAAAAGCTAGCAGAGAAACATAGTCCAAGCTATGGAGGAGGGCCAGCCGCGTCGAAGAGCAGAATACGCATGAGGGAGGTGGGAGGGTTGGTGACCCAATCCGCCGGACACACCCTGGGAGATGCCAAAGCTGCTACATAGTCTACAGCAGCATTTGCATTCCTACTGATCCAAAGCCAGTTAACACGAGCAAACTGATAGGCATTAACACGAGTGCGACATACAATCTGTGAAGCCGACCAATCCACCGCCGAGTGGGGATTTTTAAAGGTTGAAATCAGAACCAGAGAGTCGGATTCCAGCTGAAAAGAAGAAAGAGAGTGAGAGGAGGCTAAACTGAGGCCAAGGTTGATAGCCAGAGCTTCAGCAGCCATAGAGGAGGAGGCTAGCACACTTTAAGAGAAGCCGCCAAGTAAGGTCCCAGCAGAATCTCGAAGAATAGCCACCAAACCACAAACAAGGGACACTGGATCCTAAGCCGCATCAGTATTGATTTTCAGCGCTCCCCGGTCCGGAGCAACCCAACCAGCAAAATGGGATGTCTCTGGCGGGGGTCTTGATGGAGACATATGATGTAGGGCTCAGGGAATCATGAGAAACTCCTGGGAGGCAGAAAAAGCCCTTGATGCAACAGCAATTGGATCTGGTGAGATGTGGTTGAAAACAATGCGACATCGTTGCTTCCAAATGTACCATAGCAGATAAACCACATGTGTTGGGAACTGAGCATCATGAATAACAAGATGATCACCAAACAGAGCAAGGATCCATCTATCCAAGGATGTAATAGCTTGCAGATCAATTCTGTACAAAAGAGGGTGAGAAAACCAAGCCCTAGTCGCCCACGGACAAAGAAATAAGACATGTTCAATGGTTTCTGGGTGTGCATCACAGATAGGGCACATAGGGGAAGGAGATAGATGCCTCCTGTGACGGTTATCATTTGTTGCCAAAGCATTTGAAATAGCTCGCCAAAGGAAATGCTTGATTCTGGGAGTGGCCCTAACCGCCCACAGCCATTTCCAAACCATCACATTAATGGAATGGGAGTGAAAAGGATGTAGGGAGCGAAGTGGGATTTGAGTCGATATTTTGAGCCTGCAGCCAGATTTAACAAAGTAAGCTCCCGAAGTAGTAGCTGACCAAATCAGTTTGTCAACATCGTTGAGGGAGCCAAAAGGGGTTGCCCTAATTGCAACAATTGCTGCAGCCGGCAGAAAGTTTGTTAAAGAACCTAGATTCTATGAATCATTCCGTCTGTCAATAACTTGTTGTACTGAGACAAATGGTGCATCAGTAGGCATGTGAGATAGAAGGTTAAAAGAAGGGTACCTCTGTATCCAGTTATCTCGCCATAAATCAATATTATGGCCCGAGCCAATCTGCCAAATAGAACCCGCACATAGTAATTCACGGTCTACAAGGATGCTAGACCAGGCCCAGGAGGGGGAAGATCCCCGTGTAGCTTCAAGAAAGGAGGACCGGGGAAAATAGCGGCTCTTAAGCACAGACACCCACAAAGCATTCGGGTTGGAGAGAATACGCCAACCCTGTTTGGCCAAGAGAGCCAAGGTTGTAGTCAGATAAACCACGGAATCTCATCCCCCCTTTGGATTTCGGGAGTGACAGAGAACCCCAGTTTCTCCAATGGATTCCCGAGGAGGAGGAACTACCCCACCAAAAATTTGCTAGTACAGAATTGATCTTGTTACATAGTGTGGTGGGAAACTTGAAAACTGACATCGGGTAAGCCGGTACCGCCATGGCCACAAATTTGATCAAAATTTCTTTCCCAGCTTGTGAAAGATGTGAATTGTTCCAACCCAAAATCTTTTTGGATAAATTGTCTTTAACATATGTAAGAGCAGAAACTTTGGATCTTCCCCAAATGGTCGGAAGGCCTAGATACGAGCCCGGATTCTGAACCGTACGAATTCCCATGATAGCGCTGAGTAGGTGTACAATCTCAGGAGTTGTATTGGGCTGAAGAAGAGTGAAGATTTTTCCAAGTTGATGGACTGGCCTGATGCACTACAATAATGGTGAAGAGTATCCGACAATGCTTCACAATTGTAAATAGTGGCCTTGAGAAAAAAGATCGAATCATCAGCAAAGAATAAATGACTAACCAAAGGCCCGTTGGGGTTCAACTTAACCGCATCCAATAAGTTTGCATCACAAATTTTCTTGATCATAGAAGACAACATCATTGATCGACAAATAAAAAGAGGAAAGGAGAGAGGGGGGTCGCCCTGCCTTAACCCCCTTGTCGGTTTGAACCGCCGACCCGGTGAACCATTGATCAGAAGAGAGTACGAAACAGATGTAACACAAGCCATAACCATACGGACCCAAGTTGGGTGAAATCCCATTTTGAGGAGAACTTGTTGTAAGAAATTCCAATCAACACGATCATAAGCTTTATTCATGTCCAATTTGAGAGCAAATTCAGCCGTACAATTGGTTGATTTGAGGAGCTTTAGATGGTGAAAGAGTTTGTGAGCTACCAAAATGTTGTCCTGTATTTGGCGGCCAGGAATGAAAGCAGATTGGTTGTCAGAGATGAGAGTCGGCATGAAGAGCTTAAGACGGTTGGAGATGATCTTGGCAAGAATCTTGTAGGCAAAGTTGCAAAGAGCGATTGGTCTGAACTGAGATGCAAACTGAGTGACTTCCACCTTTGGTATTAAAGCAATGAAAGTATTGAAACTGTCCAGAACAGTAGATGTAGAGAAGGATGTATATGTAGCTTCAAAAACAAGATGCTTCACTATATCCCAATAAGATTGATAAAACGTGCCTGAGAACCCATCAGGACCAGGGGCCTTAAAGGCTCCCAAGTCAAAAACAGCTTCTCTGACTTCCTCAATAGTAATATCTGCCAACAAAGCCATATTCATTTCCACCATGACCACTGGGTCAACAAAGCTGATAACGGTGTGCAAGTGATCAGTAGGACCTGCTTGATACATCTCACGAAAGAAGTTGTTCATGTGTGCTACAATATCAGTTTCCCGTGTGAGCCAAATACCATTGCCGTCATCAATACGCAAAACCTTGTTGCATCTTCGATGCATCAAAGTGGACTGATGAAAGAAGTGAGTGTTTAGGTCCCCGCTGGCCAACCAAGAGATATAGGATCTTTATTTCCAGTATTCCTCTTCCAGAGACCAATAGGATGTAATTTGTGCAGTGATAGAGGAAATTTAAGCCTGAACTTCACCATTTTCCAGGTCTAGTAAATCTTCGATTCTGTTTTGGCTCAGAATGACCTGATTACCAAAATTTGTGAAGGTGTTCTTCGCCCAAAGAGTGAGGGCAGACTTACAGTGTTGAAGATTGGTCATCCAGCGTTGATTAGGGGCATCGGAGTCAGTCTGCCAATTTGACCTGACAATGTCAAAACTAGCAGGATGATTGGTCCATAATTGTTCGAATCGAAATAGATGTGGAGCCTTGATTTCAGTAGGGCAGGTGTCCAGCAAGATGGGACGATGATCCGAGCCAAGGAGAGGAAGGTGGAAGAGCTGGGAATGACATTGATTAGCAATCCACGAGTTATTAACCAAAGCCCTATCCAATCTTTCCTTGATGGCAATCTGGCCATGTTGTTTGCAAAACCAGGTAAAATCTGGTCCGTGAAAAAGGAGATCAGAAAGTTGGCAGTAGGTAAGAAAATCCTGAAAGAGCTGCATTCTCCATCTAGGTTGAGCAAGGCCTCCCCATTTTTCATGAAGCCACAGAATCTCATTAAAGTCACCCAAACACAGCCATGGGGAAGAGATTGAATGAAAAGAGGTGTAACAGGAACGCCAGAAAGCATTTTTTTGATTAACATGGGGATTCCCATACAACCATGATATCTTACAATGAAAAGCTTCCGAAACAAAACAAACAGAAGTATTAATATAATTAACCGTGCCGAAAACACTGGAAACATGGACAGTATTGTCCCAGAAAAGAGCAAGGCCATCGCCACCATTGGCATTTGGATTGATTACAAACATGTGATCAAACCGAAGATTATTCTTCCAAAGGTTAAGCACCGGTTCCTGCTGCCGAGTCTCCATAAGAAAAAGCATAGAGGGGCTATGACGTTTAACCAAACGTCGAATTGTTTTTCCAGTCAGGTCCGCCCCTAGGCCCTGACAATTCCAAGATAGGAGCCTCATGAAGCCTCATGGGGGACCCGTGACTGCATCAGGCCAGTCATCGGTGCCTTGATCCGTCGGATGGACAAGATCAGCTTAGGGGCTTCCAGAAGAAGGCAAAGGAGCAGCTTCCAAAGCCAAGAGGGGAGGGGGAGGCAGCACAATTTCCTGAGAGCCTCCAGCCAGAAGGATGTTCTGATCCGAAGTTGGGATGAGGAGTGATCCATGAAGAGCAGAGCTTGGAGATGGTGTGATGTGACTTGTAAAGTGGTGGGTTGATGAGTTGAGATCCAGAGGTGCACGAGTAGAGTGAGAGTTCTCTGCTAAAATGAGTTGTACCGCAAAAAGACCTTCAGTAGTTGCAAGGGTTTCTCTTAAGAGGGCTTCCCTTTCAGACTGCGATGCTTTCCTCACAGAAATAGTTGCCGGAGCTGCACGAGTCACTTTTCAACGCCCACCGCGACCACAACCTCGGCTGCCAGGGCTTCTTTCCCGTCCTCCAGTCTTCCCAGCAGCAACAGATCTGCGAGGACTCGAATCATCCAGCAAGAAACTAGCAGAAGGCAAACTGGTTTGGTGGAGATCCGAAGCAAAGGCCCAGGAAAACTCCGGATCGAAAGAGGATAAAGATCTGAGCTTTGATTTCTTACTCTTCCGATCAGATTCATTTGGGATATCATCAGCTAGACGTTTTAGGCGGAGTTGCTCAAGAAAGGATGCAATCCCAGTGATGGAGGTATCATTTTGTGGTCATGCAGGTGGTATGGCTATGGGTTGTGTATGTATTGGGTTGGGAGGCGCTTGTGCACTGGGTGTGATGGTGGGTAAGGTTGAAAAGTCAGGAAGGGTCGGGTTTTGAAGATAGGTAGGGGAAGACAATTGAAGTGGGGCATATTGTGTTTGGATGGGGTTATGTGTCTGATTGGGAGTGTAAGGGTGGGGTGGTGGTAGTGGGACAAACTCACAGATTAAGTTGTCAAAGATAAATTGGGTGTGTCCCATATTGATATCTCCCGATGGGCCCAAGGTGGGGAACAGAGTTGGGGCCGATCCGTAGAAATAGCCAGAGGTTCCATCTTGGCCTGCATCCACAACCAGATCATCATCAACAACCATCACAGATTTACCTTTGTCCAGAGTTCCAGTAGAGGAGGAGGCCACCTGAGTGATAGGCAGGGTTTCGGGAATGTCGACCTCCGTTTCCGGTAACGGAGAGTTGTCAGTGATCACAAGAGTAGATCAGGGAATAGGCCGGTTGTTGAGGAGGAGTATTGTTGGCTGTTTTGCTGGGCTTGGAAGCACTGTCCATGGAAACGCTCCCATCCCCGATCCCCATCAGATTGGGTGCCCGACGCCAGCCGTTTAGCAGCCGGAGTTATCATCCACACTCCCAATCGCTCAGCTCTTGAGGATCGAGCGTGATTGCAGAAACGTTCAGTGTGGCTGAGTCTGCCACAGTTGTAACAGAGTAGGGAGATTCTTTCATATCTAGACTCAATCCATAGTGGAGGGCTGGAGCAGCATCTGATCCACACCCCCTGGGCCAACTGATTTTATGTGTTGATGTTCACGCGGACTCGAAGGAACCCCCTCCATCCATTGACAGAATTAGGATTTTCAACGTTAAGGACAGTACCTGCAACTGCTCCCAGAGTTTGTGCATTGGCAAGAGTCATCTGGCCCCTAGGGAGACCGTGAGCCTGAACCCAGATAGCCCAAAGGTGGATCGGGACATCCTCAAGTCTGGCGTCGAGAGGCCACGAGTTGATGCAGATAGTGTCCCATGACCGACCAGGGGCCCCTATTCAGAATTTGGTGTCCAGTTTCCGATTCCATAGGGGTGATGGTGAAAGTTCGGTGATCTCGGATAGCTTCAATATGGACCTCCCCAAAATCAGCCCAAGCACGGGTCAAGATCCGGATCACAGCAGCAACATTGAGAAATTTGTCAGCTATAAGGAAGTCAAGTAGGGTGAGTGGTTGTTCAACATGGGGTCCAGCTGATTCAGATCGAGGACCTGATCATCCGGGTTTGGATTCTCTGGGATTGGGTTAGCATTCTGGTTGGGTTCCATGTGGGTAGATAAGGACTTTAGAAGCGATCGATGGAAGAACTTTTGTGAAGCAGTGTATTGACTGGTTAAGCATGAAGTTGTTTATGCTTGAGTATTGATCGTTCGACGACCTTTATATAGAGGTTGTGATGGATGGAGGGCCTTAAATGTGGATTGGGAGAAGAAGATTTCTCCATGGTTTGAAGGCGATTTGATTGGTATAACGGATTCAGGGCTTGTTGGGTTTTCTTGCAGAGGACAAAAAGTATGTGTTTGATGATGTTGAGAATTGGTAGGCTACATACAGCGAATTTTCTGGGAAATTGAAGGCGGACTGAAGAAAAAACTGGGGGGGGGGGGGGGGGGGGGTATGAACTGGGGGGATATGAACTGACGTCGGAGTCGGGATTGATTGCGAGTAAAGACGGTGCGGCGGAGCAGGTTGGATGAACAGGGAGATTAAAGTGGGGATCCTAGTAAAGTGGGGGATATGGTCGGGAGTAATGGCCAAATGGCGGAGGTGATTGATATGACTTGGTGGTTGAAACAGATCCGGTGCAGTTAAGCAGAGGGTCGGAAATAATTCCGGGAAGTTCACTGTTGGAAGTGGGGTGTTCACTAGTGGTAGTGGGGGTGGGCTCTATTCCTAGAGAGAGACGCTCTCAATCTACTGAGAGGAACTAAATGGCTAGCCAGCACACTGGGTTTTAGATGAGGTGGTTATCTAGTTAGAGGAATGTAGGTAGTTATGCTAGTTTTTTTTTTTTTAATTGTAATTTTATGATTATCATCTGACACTTCTAACCTTGTTCATTAATTTGGTTCTCCGATTATTATAACTAGACTTAAATACGTGCATACGTTTGATTTGTGAAGATCCTTCAATTGTAGCACACTTCTTTAAGTTTACTTTGTTTACTAATGTTTTTCTAATTTTATACTAAAAGGTATTTTGGACAATCCATAGTTTAGTGAAGCTTGATTGTTTGACTTTATAGTGATAGATAGACAGATTGACAGATATACTAGCTTCATACCTTTCCGATGCACGTGTGATTGGTGAAGAATTTTCAATTGCCACACACGTCTTTAATTCGGTTAAAAGTGGTGGCTCAGGCTATGGCTTTATACGCCATTAACTACTATCTGCTTCCACAAGGCTTTTGTGATGAGTTCCAACAGTCATGTGCACAGTTCTAGTTAGGAGATAAGAATGATAAAAAGGCCATGCATTGGCGCAATTGGGAGGAACTTTGCAAACCTAAATTCCAATGAGGTATGGGATTCAGACATCTCCATTCCTTTAATCTTGCAATGCTAGCTAAGCAAGCTTGGAGATTTCTACAAAATCCGAATTCATTGGTATGTCGCTTATATAAAGCAATTTATATCCCAAATTGTTCTTTTTGGGAGGTAAGCTTGGATAAGTATCCTTTCATTAAGAGAGGTGTTGAAGGTTGGTATGAAAAGGCAGATTGGGGATAGTTTACAGACCAATATCTGGACTGATCCTTGTCTTTTTGGGCATGATCTGGTCCCATTTTTCAATCCCCAATCTACTCTAGTTGTTGATCTAATGCATAGTCCAAGCCATATTGTAATTGTACCTTGATTGCGATGTTATTCCCTTGAGTGATAGACTGCATTATGATAGGTGGAGTTGGTCTCCTGAGAAGAAAGGCTTATTTACAGTGAAGTCTGCTTATAGAGTTGCTCGTGATCTTACCTTGGGTCCAAAATGGAAATGGTCCTGACCCTTCTGTTGATCTATGGAAGAAGGTATGGAATGCCCCAGTTCCAAATAAGGTGAAGATCTGTGTGTGGAAAGCTTCTGCCAATATCCTGCCTGCTAGAAGTAGATAGAGCTAGAGATAGACGTGCAAACCTCGATACTCAATGCCCTAGATGTAATGAGGAAGTGGATTCTCCCATGCATGCATGATGCATTGGTGGAGTATAACGCTGCCAAAGAGGAACTACTTCTTGCCCCTAATGGCCCCTTTTTTCCTGCATCTAATGCTACTAGTGTGTATGATCGGTTGAGATAGGTATTCGGTTCAATATCTAGACATTCTATGACTACCTTACTTATATTATCATGGGCTATCCAGAAGAATAGAAACTAGATGGTGTTGAGAAGGCTCTTTTAAACAGGCTCAGGAATTAAATCGAAGTTATTACTCTCACAATGGTGTGGTGGGAGAGATGTCGCGCAAACCATGTAAAGTCACCTCCTCCTGTGAGGCTGTGACTGTGTTGGTGGCAGCTCGTCCTCCTGCTGGATATCTAAAGTTGAATGTTGTTGCTTCTGTTGTTTCTTCTAGTCCCACTACAGGATTGGGCGGTTTATTTAGAGATGCAAATGGCTTCATGGGTTGTTTTATGCATTTTGAGGGGGTTGTACATAGTGCAAAGCAAGCTGAGTTGCTTGCATGCCTGCATGGAGCAAAGGTTGCGTCAGTAAGAGGCATGGGGCACCTCTGATTATAGAATCAAATGGTCTTGAGTTGGTTTCAGAAGTTAACTGTCAACCTGAGAGTTTTCTGATCTTGGAGTATTATTGGAAGCCCTGAGGGAGGCTCTGATCCTTTTTCTATCTATAGCAAGATTGGTGCACACAAGGTGGTCTGCTATCTAGGTAGCCCATATTTTAGTTCAGGGATGTTATGCAATTACATTGTAATTTTATTTTTTTAGATGCGGCTCCTCAGTCTCTCGAGAGTACGCCGAACTTTGATTGATTGTAATGTTGCTTAATTAATGAATCAATTTGATTCCCATAATATATATATATATATATATATATATACAGTTCGGCTACGGTGCGGACGTCCGTACCGTGCGCAAAGTACGGATTTTCCTTTTTCCCCCACTTTCTGATCACATTTTCACATCTTAACCGTCCAGTTTTTAGGTCCTAATGTATAGATCACCTCTGCAAAATTTCAGCCAATTTGGTGATCGTTAAGGCATCCAAAACTGCAAATTACAACAATGTACACGAATGGTTCCGGTTCGACAGATTCGATTCGTTCGTGTAAATTGCAGTTTTGGATGGCTTCACGATTACCAAATTGGCTGAAATTTTGTAAAGATGATCTATACATTAAGACCTAAAAACTGAACCGTTAAGATCAAAATATGTGATCGGAAAGTGGGTGAAACCCGGAAATCCGTACCGAAATTTCGGTACGGACGTCTGCACTTGAGAAAAATCACATATATATATATATATATATATGTAATCATTTCCATCTAGATTTAAGTTAAAAAAAAAAACAAAGGATCACTAACCTCACTTCTCATAACATGGAAAAAATAAAAATGCAAAAACTAGAGAAAATGAGTTTGATGGAGAAGCAAAGAAGAGAAACGACATGTGGTTGTTTTACAGATGAGCGTTTCTATTGGGACCTCCAAGTCTGCTGAATTGAACTCACTCTATTATGAATTATTAAATGACATATATAACCTACTATAAAATGATTATTAAGGGCAATAATTATACCCAAAAAATATTATATTAATTTTCTCTACACTTTTCGATTCAATAATATTATATTATATTGCATTGCATTCTTTATTATTTTCCTTATCTATTTTCATTTTCCAATTTCACTACATATTCATTAAAGCATTCATATATATATATATATATATACATATATATATACTTAATAAGAACTAAAACTATGATTAAGATCACGTGACATAAAAATGTGTGATATACATGTTAAACGCATATTAGTGAAGGAAAACAAAATAAATCATATTATGACCTAAATCTAAGTCTATCCATTATATTTGCAAAAAAAAACAAAAATGGGCTAGCAATTAAAAAAAATGCTTAAATAATTAATCATGAGGTATATAAAATAGAGAAAATAAAATAAACATTAAGAAATAATTATTAATCTTCATTTCTTTTTGCTCAGCTAAAAAAAAAAAAAAAAGTTTAAAAACAAAACTACAGAATAGTTCATGTTATTTTCATGTTGATTAGAAATTAACTTTTAAAACTCAGCACCTTGTGTTTGATTTTTTTTTTATTGAAAAAAATATTTATGTTGTCTGATTAAGGAATGAATATGTGATTAAGATTTATTGAGTAATTAAATCATTGAAATGACTAAGTTTTATTTTTATTTTAAAGATAATAGTTTGTTTGCAAATTATATGAGTGAGGTTTGGTGAGTAAATTTAGTATTTGAAAATTTAATAAGAGGTGTAAAAAGTATAGGATGTCAAGTAAGTAAATTTGGAGATTTCAATAGAAAAACTCTTTACTTATTATTATTTTTTTTTAACTTTTTACTTATCTGCTTCTAGTCTTCATGCCGGATATAATAGACTTTTTGAATCTCATTTAGTTCTTTTGTTTTTTTTTTTTTTTTTAAAATATTGTGCCCATTATTGTAATTCGTAATAAGAGATGATTAAGAATAAATAAAATTAAAAATGATGAGTGTATTAGGAAATTTGCTATGATAAAAAAACACACCCAAAGAATAAGGTGATAATTTTGGCATCCTACCTTGTTATATACTTTACCACTTGTAATCAACTCTCGTGTAATTAAAAATGCAATGCAAATGACATAATGGAGTGCCGAAATCGTTTCCCAAATAAAAAGTTGTAGATACGGAAGGAGTTTATAGAGAAACTGAGAAACACTTACCCGTACACTTGCATTGAGATATATTATGAATAGTAATATGCCACTTATAGATATCATAACAGCAAATAGGTTCTCCAATGTATACGAACTGGTCTGTAAATTAGAACCGAAAGAACTGCAAAAGTCAAATTTAGCAACATGTCAGATATTTAATTAAAAACAATATAAAGGTGCGCAAACGTTTAGTGTTTTTTTTTTCATAGACAAAAAACCATGCTCTCTCTTTCTCTCGAGAGAAAAACCCTAAGACCGCAACATGCCTTACTGGGCGGCGGCAGCTCTGCAAATGTCTTGACTCTCGAAAGAGAGGTTGTCCGACCACTTGGTGGCTTGGTAATTTAGAGTTGGAAGGGTGGCGGCGCTCGTCTTTCTTCTCCCCTATTTGGCAACGTCGGCGATTGGCTTCGACGATGTCCCATGATGGCGGTCAGTTTGGCTGTGAAAACTCAAGATTTCATTTCACTGGTGTTAAGCGGTGCTGGGCTTTTCTCTCTGGGCGAGGTCGGATGGGGTTTCGTTGATGGCTGGGGTCAAGACTATCTGGTTTCAGATCCGAGAGGGGGCTCTCTGGAAGTGATGGATTGCTGGGATCTAGCAGTCTCTGAAGGGGTTGTGCGTTGTCCCGGAGGCTGTGCTAGATCGGGATCGGGTTCAGGCCGAGGAGTTACTGTGGACACGGCTGTGTTTGGTAGCCTTTGTGGGAAGGACGAAGATGTTGGAGCGGCGGCTCTAAAGGCGAATGTCGGCAGCGGTGCGACTAATGGATTTGGGTTGAAAAGACACATGTGGGCTCAATGGGTTACGGATTTGGTTTACCCTACTCATTAGGCCTGCATCTAGAGTGGAGGGGCTTATTGGGCCTTGATATGGTCGGTGGGCTTCAATTTTGGGCTCACCGATCTAGTGTTTCAAGTGGGACGGCTTATCTTTGTCATGGGGCTGGATTGTTTCGGTCTCCCTGGCATACAGTACTTTTTAAATTTTGTTTGGGTCGCAAAAATCAGTGCCTTAGTTGTTACCCTTTTTATGTCTGCTTCAAGGTTTCTGGTTTTTGTCAGAATAATGGTGCGTGGATTTCCTAAAAGGTGGGTGTACTATGGACTATCTGGGATGCTATTTGTTAGAATAGGGTTTTGGTGGTTCTAAGGAACGATTGCTTTCTGTCGACCCCATAGGGGTGTTTCATTTTTATACTGCTTGCTGAATCTAATGAAATGACTGACCTATTTGAGTTCAAAAAAAAACTTTTAGTGTTTTTTCTTCTTCTTTTTTGGCAGAGAAACACACATTGTTGTATTAATATAGACTAGTCTTGGCCACATATGATATACCTATGTAAAACAAATTTTTAGTTTTAAACTTTCTTTTTAAAATTTGATGTGCTGGTAATTTTGAAGTGAGAGAAATATGAGTTATTTGCAAATGAGGGCAATGGAAAGTTATCTGCAGATGAGGGCAATGGGAAATTATCTGTAAAATCGAGTAAGTTATCCACGTACAAAACAAGTTAGTGGAAACACATTTGCATATTGAGTAATTATCAATTTTTTTTTCTTTTAACTGTTTATCAATATATTTTTATTTACTATAATACCCTTTAAATATTAGAAATTATTTGTAAATAATATATGGTTTGGGGGCTTTGGTGTCTTTTCCTATCCACTTTAGGCTAATAAAGTGGGGTTCTCTTAATAATAGATGATATACCTATGTAAAACAAATTTTTAGTTTTAAACTTTCTTTTTAAAATTTGATGTGCTGGTAATTTTGAAGTGAGAGAAATATGAGTTATTTGCAAATGAGGGCAATGGAAAGTTATCTGCAGATGAGGGCAATGGGAAATTATCTGTAAAATCGAGTAAGTTATCCACGTACAAAACAAGTTAGTGGAAACACATTTGCATATTGAGTAATTATCAATTTTTTTTTCTTTTAACTGTTTATCAATATATTTTTATTTACTATAATACCCTTTAAATATTAGAAATTATTTGAAAATAATATATGGTTTGGGGGCTTTGGTGTCTTTTCCTATCCACTTTAGGCTAATAAAGTGGGGTTCTCTTAATAATAGATGAAGTACAACAACAGTTTGTAAACTGACCCAACAAGATGGGACATGAAACGGAAAAACAAATACAAAGGACCCCAAACCAAGCAGACCCACTAGTACACCACCGAAACAAAAGCAGGTTAGAAGTTGGAAGCCAAGAGAAGGAAACGCCACCGCGACGGGGTCACCAAAAGCCAAGAACACACCAACATTGCATGACGACAATCCGACCAGATTCAGAGAGTTTGGAGGACACCAAATACAATCCCAATCAAAGAAACACTCAAGAAATCTTAAACCAAATCCTCCAATAGAGTAAAAAAATCTCCATATCGCACCACAGCCACCAAGCGATACGGAAAGAAACAAGAACAGAGATGAGGCAGATCCAACAAGGGATCAGAGGAACAACCACTATAAAGATGATCACATCCTCGTTGCACATTCGGGTAGAGACCCAAATGCCATAGTGGGACAACCCCGCTTAAACCAAAGCTCTGAAGAGCAATAATTCAATCAGTGGCTGAGGACAGATTATGATAGGCACGAAAACCATCGGTGATTAGACTTATGAAGAATTGGATCAAGGAGAACGAGAGAAATCAGATCTGGAAAAAGAAAGAAAGGGGTTGATCATGGGAAGATTGGGAAACAAACTAATGGAAAACTAAACCCAAAGGAAACAAACTAATGGAAAATAAGAAGAAAACACGCAAAACAGGAAAAGAAGAGACATCAAGACCTCGTATTTAGATCAATGGCTCATAATAACGACAAGACCTCGTATTTAGATCAAGCTATCAGTAACAAAGTCGAGAGGAAGCACACTGCAACGAAAATGGTCAGTTATTGACCAAGAAAATAATGCTCAACTACCCTTGAATGTAAATCCAATGGCAGAGATAATTATTATTAAGTTGAGGTGTTTTGTTTTCCACTCTTAGATGTAAATCTAAGGGTTATTGAGCATAAATTCTTTGGTCAGCAACTGTTCAGGTGAACATCACTACACACTGCAATAGTGCAATATTCAAACACAAAAAAAAAAATTTCATTTTCTATTCAAATGAAGAATTTTGTTATTCTTTGCAACATTAGAGCATCTTTAGCACACTCTATTTTGGCTCATTAGCTATTTTGGAGAGCATGTTTAGTTTTTTATATATTTTAACAGCTACACCAGACTCCTAAATGGTTCTTCATTATAACTTTTAGCTATCTCGCTCTCTATATTATAATTTAAAACATTCATTTTTGATTATTTTATGTAATTTATTAATACATTTAAACTATTTAATCTTCGTTTGAAAAATAATATAAACTCAAAATTAGCTAAAATAAAGAGCATTGATATGGACATATTTCTAACGTGGCTAGCCAAAATGACATTTTAGCTATTTTGGCTAAAATTTGACTAAAAAATGGCTAGCATTGCTAAAGATGCTCTTAGCAGGCTCTCTATTTTGGCTCCTTAGCTATTTTGGAGAGCATGTTTAACTTTTTATCTATTTTAGCAGCTGCACCAAACTCCTAAGTAACTATCTATAATAACTTGTAGCTATCTCACTCCTAAATATAGAGAGCGAGATGGCTCTCTATAATTTAAAACATTCATTTTAAGTTATTTTATGTAATTTATAAATACATTTAAACTATTTAATCTTTATTTAAAAAATAATATAAATTCAAAACTAGTTAAAATAGAGAGTATTGATGCAGACATATTTCTAAAGTGACTAGCTAAAATGACTTTTTAGCTATTTTGACTAAAACTTAACACAAAAATGGATAGCATTGCTAAAGATGCTCTTATAATGCTAATTATATATCTTGTTGTAAATTATAACATTTATGTCTGGAGATTTCTGATTTCATTTCTAACAATTGTAATAGTGAAATACAATATGAATGATTCTAACAAGTTTATGTACTTTTTATGTATTGCTAACCTCAAATTTCGTAGACCCCACCAAAAACATTGCCACAACTTTTGTGAGAAATTTGTTGATTCCAGCACACCAGACCGAACTCCGTCAAGAAATATACCAAAGTTGAATAGTGTTGCATCTGATGAATTTTCAACATTGCATACACCATTGATCAGGAGTGTGATGTTTCTGCGCGCACTGTTTCCATTACAATCAAACATACCAAATTTACATTTATTTTGACCTTGACATCCATATTCCCAACAAGCTGTCGTCCGTTGAATACCAAATGAATACCAAATGGCTCCAAGTATCTGAAGTACCAACAAGGTAGTTAGTAATATATTTAACCTCCATAGTAAATTAAGGTAAAAATGAAAAGAAATTGCTACTCTACTTATATGCAGAGCATTGATTGGAGTATATTAGCTTGATAAAACAATTTTTTTTTTTTGTTGGCTTACATGTATTGAAAGTTTCCTACCTATGATTAATGATTCTAGCAATCTAGCGTGTATCGAGGATTAATAACTGAAATGAACGTTTAAGAAGACATTCAATTAAACATTATTGTAAATTCAAAGTAGATCAGTTTTATGGAGCAGTACTACTGTAAGTAAATTAACATGAGATTGAATTGAAGTTCTTACATGACTAGTAAGGATGAATGGCAAAAAATTGAATACAGCAGCTCTAATCCATTTTCTTTGAGTAGCTCTGCCAGGACTTTTGCCCAAGAGATAGATGCGAAGAAGTCGTGGCACACATTGGAACAAAATTAGAGAGTTCAAAACCATCCTCGATGAAGATCTCAAGCCCCCAACTTTTGAAAAGAAAACTAAAGTTATCACCTGGACATGTACATTACAGTGGTTAAGGCAACAAGCATAGGCTTGATTAAAATTCAAATTTACTTCACATGTACATTATGATTATCATTTATCAAAAACAAACTAAAAGTACTTCATAGAATCACATTGTAGTCGATAACACCAGGAAGTATGACCTGAATGCTTCGCAGTTATTATATTCTAAGAGTTTTTAATTTTTCTTTCTAACATCAACAATTCATAATTACAATTAGTATTCTGTGAGTCGAACTCCCGGTCTCCATGGAGTTTTGCTTTGGCCAAAAGACGAGATATCAGTATTAGTTAAAAGGGATAAAATCTGTTTAGTCCTTATACTTTACCTCTAACATCATTTCAGTCTCTGACATTTTAATTTCATCTAAAAACTTCCTGATCTCTCAATTTCCCTCCAATAGATCCATTCCATTAACTATCCGTTCAAATACTCCGTTAAATCGCTGACGTGACAATTTCCTTCACGCCAACTCAGCCTGATAATAGTGAAATGTCCAATATAGCCTTCTTCTTTCCTTTATTTTTAATTTTTAATTTTTTTTATTCCTTTTTTTCTTTTTCCTTTTCTTTTCTTTTCTTTCTACCTTCTCCTCCATCTACGCACCAATCCTATTCCGATCACACTCCACAATACATCTATTTCTCTCTCCCAAATTGAAACCAAATCTAGTAAAAATCTAACTTGGTGGTGCAGAGATGGACATCAGGCAAAAAAAAACCTAAATCCTCGTAGATTGCTCCAAAACACTCCTAATCATCAACGGAAAGCACTCAAAAGCCCCAAATTTGAGAAACCCAATTTCCATTTCTTAAGAAACTCAAAATCCAAAACCCCAAGGCAATCACATATCAATGAAACAATAGAACTCCGATCAATTTTGAAGGATGAAAGAATAAGCAGAGACTTCTCCAAGTCATGTAAGTCTGAATTGAGTAAAAATTGATCCTTTGATATGAAATTTTGAACAATGGAAGATGGAAAGCCGAACCTTTGGAGTAGATCGGAAAATTGCTGGGACAATCTGGAGTTTTGTGGATTTGATGAAAAAGATTGGAACTTTTGGTTTGAGTGAGGTGGGTTTTATTTTGGGGTTAAAGTGAATGTGAAGCGGGTGAGAATGGTTCTGGTTAGAACCCTCGAACTGAAACAACGGGGGCGTCGAACTCCGACGTCACCATCCACCACCACTCAAATCACCAAACAACCAATCTGAGCCACCAAAATCTAGCTACTCACAAACTCCAGAACCACCGCAACCAACCCGAAAACCACCAATATTAAGAAAGCATGATTTCGAAGCTGAATCTGCCTCCGAATTTGGAAGGACGATTCGTTTCGGCTTACTGGAATCGACCCACCCGCTGCTGACAACTAGGACCAATAACGCTATTGATCTACGGTGTTGATCTGCTGGTTTTCTGAATCACGCTCCATTTAATAGCTTGGAAGTCATAGAAATCAAAATTCAAAATGATGAACCGCTGCTTGGAAGACTATGGTTGATGAACCGCTATACCGAATAGCTGTTCTCATAGACGAGCTGAAAAATAACGACGATGATCAGTGGGTGTCCAAATCACTTTCTCCCCTTTTTTATTGCCCCGAAAAGCTAGATTTGCCGGAGCGGTTTAAGCTTGCGGTGGGCAGGCTATTTGGTGATGGTGAAAGTTGGATCCTTGGAGGAAGAACTTACAACTGGATTTTGGGTGTGAAGGAGGAGGCGGAGAAGAGAAAACAAAATAAGAGAGATTAAAAAAAAAAAGAAGGGGAAACAATGCAAGGCTATATTGGACATTTCACTGTCTACTAGCTTACATGGCGTTGAGTTGGCATCTAATTGCGTGCCACGTCAGCTAGTTAACAGATAAATTAGATATAGGGGACCTATTAGATGGAAATTGAGAGATCAAGGAGTTTTTAGATGAAATTAAAATATAAGGGACATAATCTATACACCGACGGTGCAAGTGACAAAATCCTTATAAAATAATCTCAACTCTTGATATTTATTATTAACTTTATTTTTAATAAACAAAAAGTGTATTTAATGCAATCTAACCATTTATTTGTGTTGGTGCAAGTGCACGGCGGTGCTCTGAATACTCCCTCACTGAAATAATGTTGAAGACAAAGCACAGAGACTAAACAGAATTTAGCCCTAGTTAAAATGTTAAATTTTTGAAATTCTGATAACCGCCCTTGGTTTGTTAATTGGTTGAATAGAAATATTTCATTTTGAATGGGCAATTTTGTAAAAGGCCAATAAACAAATACGGAAGAGAAGCCACTGAATAATTTTGGGTAACTATCCCCCCACCCGAAAATAAACTACACTTTTATCAAAAACAAACTTGATTTATAATTAAACTGTGTTTCTCCTTGACGCCTTAGATTCAATTTGATCCATCCCAATTATTGGGTGTAAATTTCAGTCATAAAAGTTGATATTATAATAAATAAATAAAAAGTTGAAAAAGAATAGAAAATACAAGGAAAAAAAGACTACTTGATGCTCCTGCGTACCTGTGGAATTGGCATTACAGCAAAGATGTCGATTAAGATGCATAATAGCGAAGTCTGCTCGGCTGATTTCTCTTTTTCCATTTGAAATTGGATATCATTTATCTTTGATGTTGTCACGGACGTGGTATAGAATTTAGAGATTTCAAAAATTACGTCCAGTATATAAAAGAGATCAGTAACCGATCGCACAGCAAGAGTGACTTTCTTCAACTTATGGTCCAATGCAAGACACTTCATATCGTCCCTGACGATGGGAATGTAGAAGAACAAAGGATCTGATAAGACAGCAATTACACATGATGTTATAAACATCTTGTTCCATATCGACCACGGAATTTTTTTTAGTAGTGGTGGTTGCCCAAAGGACTCGTCAGGTTTGGGTACAACCTCTTCTTGCGCCTCTATTGCATCAAAATCATATTCTGCATAGCTGTACTGATATACTTCTCCTTCCGAAGGACTTAATATTACTTCATGAATTCCTCCAAGATAAGCATCAGTACTGAACAAGATACAACATTGGTAAGTTAAAAGGTCATCTCCAACAAACAATTTATTTTATAATAAATTTAGAATTTTGCTAATTTTAAGATAAAATTATACTCCAACATAATACTAAAATAATAGTTAAATTTAACGTTTACTAAATTATCTAATTATATTTAGCTAGAGAAGAGACAGTTTAACCAAAACTCAAATTTTTCAAAATTCAAATTTAATAAACTTGGGACTTAAGACTAGTTTGGGATTGCTGTTACTTTAAAAAAAAAAAAAAAACTGTTACTGCTGTGTTGTAAGAACAATCAGCTGTGAATTAAAACAGTTTTGTATTTGATAAATAATATTTTTAAAAGTGTTGTCAGTATATTAAATAATTTCAGAGCATGTTTTGATCTACAAAAACTTCTAAAATCAACCTTTGGACTGCTTCTAAAATCTGCTGCTAGTGACCTATAATTTTCAATTAAAGCTACTTTTTATTTATTTACCAAACATAATAAACTCTAAAATTTTAAACAAAAATTGATTTTTTTTTAAAACGAAGCAATCCCAAATGGGGCCTTCGCTTACCTTGCTGGAGCATAATTCAAATAGCTAACTTCACTTTTAGCTACTTTTAACTATGAAGATAGCTATCACTGTTAAAGTAGATATTTTTAGCAATGCTGGCGTTTTTAGCCAAAGTTTTGGCTAGCCATTTTTAAAATCTACATCTGTTCTCTCTATTATAGCTAGTTTTGTATCTAATTGATTTATTGAATAAAGAAAAAATTAGTTTAAATTTATTTATAAATTACACATAATGAGTTAAAATGAATGTTATAAATTAATAAGTATAATAGAGAGTCTCATTTCACTCTCTATATTTAAAAGCTCCCGCTAAAAATTAAAATAGAAAGTCACTCAACAGTCTAGTTCAGTCGTTAAAATTGATAAAAAGCTAAACATGCTCTCTAAAATAGTTAAAGAGTTAAGATAGACAGTGTGCTAAAAATACTCGAAATTCACATATTGCATGTTTATCATGACTAAATAACAATTGATAAAATATTTTAGCCTAAACAAATAAGAATAGTGTTCACTCGATCATCAGGTGACTAAATAATTTTATAGTCATATGTCATTGGATATGGATTCAATAATTGAGAGTAAAATACTTAAATACTTTCCATTATTGAAATGTGCATTAATCAAGTGAACAACTCCAAAATAAGTGTGCATTTTAAAGGAATTTACTTGGTAGGGGTTCTCTCCTGTTTATGCCGAATAGGTGTGACAGTGTGTTGCTTTGGAAGCTTAGCTTAGGCTTTAGTTATGTAATTTTCTGGCAATGACTCACTGCAATCGTGTAGTGATTATAATCTAATTATAGAATTAATTACTCTAAAAAAAACAATGAATCCGAATCTTCTGCTGAGCTAGGCTCTTTGCTAATCTATCTAAATTTTAGGAAAAAATTTCACAAATGGTCATTCAACTATGACTCATTCAACACTTTGGTCACTCAAGTTTCAAATATATCACTTTGGTCACTCAACTATTATACTGACAATCACTTAAGTCACTTTATTAATTTTTTTCATTAAAAAAAAATATAAAAAATACTATTTGGGTGACTTAAGTGATTGACAGTGTAATAGTTGAGTGACCAAAGTGATATATTTGAAACTTCAGTTACCAAAATGTCAAATGAGTCATAGTTAAGTGACCATTTATGAAATTCTCTCTTTCGTTTATACGAAACAGTGACATGTGGCTATTATTAGATCTAATGATTTACAAATACTTCAATATTTTCAATATTTTACAAATTCTTTCCAATCTTACTCCCATCTTCAACTTTTTCTGAGTTGAGAAGGTGCTGAGGTTCTGAACTCAGAGAAAGAATTCTAGATATCCGGATCTTCTGCTGAGCTAGGCTCTTTTCAAAGGGCAGATGAATCCGGAACTTCATCTCTCTCCCTTCTATACGGTTCAAAGAATTGATATTCAGACAAGTTTTTTTAGCTTTAATGAATGGATGCACTTGAATAATAATATGAGCATTTAAGCGAAAATCCAAAACAAAACAAAAAGACAAAAACATCAAAGATTGAGGTCAGGTTGGGTACGAAGACTGGAGAGGACAGAGAAAAGAAGTTAATGCGTAATATCTAATATGAAAATAAGAATTTACATATGACCAGATTGAATACAGAATTTCAGAAAAAAGGCACTGGTAATTGATTGTGCTAATTCTAGATTCAATTTAAGTTTAAGGAAATCCTGATGAGATGATGCTCAGATTCAGCTTACTAGCCAACCAAACCCAGATCCGCTAGTACTCAGTGTTATTTGCCAAAAAAGAAAAACTTTAAGACCGAAATTAATGGATTACAGTGAAACTAACCCGTTTTGAGAATTGATATCCGATTCAATATCTGGCATGATGCTTGAAATTAATAGCGAACCTGCAGATATATGAACTGAAAGTTGAAGGTTACACCAGTGTTTTTCTAGAGGGGTACGGACAAGGGAGAGCCGGAAGAGAAAGGAAAAGTTACGCTGAAGTCCAAATGAAAATAATAACTATTAATAGCTCATCACAAAGCACGTTGCCAATTGCTAGTTTGCCAGTCGACAAAATAATTTATAAAACGACCAAGACCTTAAATCGAGTAGTCGACGAACAAAAAACACACATTGGAGATTAGCTGTCATAGGGGTCGTCAATGGGTCGGGCCGGGCTTTGTTATATTTTTAAATAATGGCGGACCGGGCTTTATTAAAAATCGAAGAATCCAAGCTCATCCATATAAAGTGGGTCTTGCGGGCTTTTTCGAGCCGGGTCGGGCTTGGCCTTGCGGGTTTTTTTAGGCCAGGCCTTGTGGGCTTTATTTATAAATAAATATTTAAAGATACAAATATTTTTTGTTTTAATCAAGCTTTGAAAATTCATTGGGTAATGATCAAATACAACCAAAGATAATAGATTTATAGAACTATATTGTACCAAAAAAAATCTATATTTATATATAGATACTAATTTATTGATAAATAAATTTTTAAAGACACTAATTTTTTAATATTTATACATCATACACTCCAAAAAGCAACATATAGCAATGCAAAGAAAATGAGAAAACCGACCGTTGGATGTGATTATTACAATAAATTATATGTGTGGTAAAAAATTTAGTCAATTTCACCGTATTTTTGAACCCGATCGGATTGGTCAACCGTAGTCACTTGCATGTTTTCTGGGTTGACTGATGGCGTGATGACCGCAAAACTTGCTTATTTTTTTACATCACGTTTGCAAATATTTCATCGATGGATGTGCATGGACATAAGATAAAAAAAAATCAATTTTAATTACAAATACATTGGCCTATACCAATTTGCCTCTTAAAGTTGTATGACTTGGTACATTGCATTTAAATTGTTGAGGTTCATTCTAAAGCAAACATGAAGTGGAAAATGAATTTGGAAAAACCAACCGTTTGATGGATAGATTGTAATATTTTATGGTGGTTGTAAAAAATCCAACCAATTTGGTTTTCGTTTCGAATTCGATCAACTAGGTCAAACCTAGTTTCTCTTATAAACCTATATTTATATATCACACACTCCAAAGAGCAACCTCTATCAATTCAAAGAAAATGGGAAAACCGACCGTTGGATGTGATTATTACAATAAATTATGAGTGTGGTTAAAAATTTAGGCAATTTCACCATAGTTTCGAACCCGATCGGATTGGTCAACTGTAGTCACTTGCATGTTTTCTTGGTTGACCAATGGTGTGATGACCACAAAACTTTCTTATTTTTTCACATCACGTTTGTATATATTTCATCGATGGATGTGCATGGACATAAGATAAAAAAATTAATTTTAATTACAAACACATTAGACTATACCAATTTTATTCCTAAAGTTGTATGACTTATACATTGCATTTAAATTGTTTAGGTACATTCTAAAGCAACCATGAAGTGGAAAATGAATTCGGAGAAACCAACCGCTCGATGGAGAGATTGTAATTTTTTATGGTGGTTGTAGAAAATCCAGCCAATTTGGTTCTCGTTTCGAATTCGATCAACTAGGTCAAACGTAGTTACTCTTATAAACCTATAATTATATATCATACACTCCAAAGAGCAACCCCTATCAATTCAAAGAAAATGAAAAAATCGACCGTAGGATGAGTTTATTACAATAAATTATGAGTGTGGTAAAAAATTTAGCCATTTTCACTATATTTTCGAATCCGATCGGATTGGTCAACCGATATGTAGAATATATATATATATATATATATATATGCACATTAGCACATATTTTATATAGAAGTATAAGAACTTCCACACACACACACACATATATATATATATATATATAATATTTTACAGGCTTTTACGGGCCGGGCCGGGTTTTTGCGGGCTTTTTACGGGCCGGCCCACTACCCACCGAGGCGGACTTTTTAAAGGGCTGGGCCGGGCTTTTAGCCCTCAGGGGCGGCGGGCCTCCATCGGCCCACTTGATCAGTGGGCTTTTTGATGAGGCTTAAGCTGTCATCCTTTCCGGTTCAGCGGAATCCACTACCCAATAGAGGTGGCAAACAGGCTGAGCCGGCTCGACTTGGCCTATTTTAAGCCAGTCTAGTCTTGCTTCATACCGTGTTTGGGCCCCGCCCATTTACTTAAATATTAAGTCCGGTCTGGCCAGTGACCTGATCTCATATCATGCCGGGTCAATAAACGGCCGTGCTCGTGCCTACCCACTATAAAGCAAGATTTTAAAATCTTAATTTCAACAAATAAAAATGAATTTTATTTAGGGCCAATGATAAAAGAGGTCATTTTGAAGTATCTTATTATAATTCAGGACACACAAATGTCCTCATGATAATCAAGGTCACCTCTTAATAACCTGTCATTAAAATTAGGCGTAATTACTAAAGCTGCCACCCGTAGCTCTCTCTCTCTCTCCCCTTTGGTTGTCCGTGCCCATCTGAACCCTTATCTTTACCAAAACATCTCTCTCTACAATGACGTCAAGTCCGTCTCTGACTCTGCATATTCACCGTCGGGGGCCGCCAAATCCACGACGAATCTAGGCTCAACTTGCCACAGAGGAACTTCGCTCTCTTCCTCAAGATCATCCCTCCGCTCACCAAGTACTCGCCGGAGACCATTTTGCTGATTGTGTCAAATCTGGTACTAATTTGGAGATGGTGAGCTCCAAATCGGCAACCACCGGAGAGAGTATTTCTTGCGATTTCTGCAATGAGCAGCCGGTGATGTTGTACTGTAAGGCCCACAAACTTCAAAAGATCTCTGAACTCTTCCTTTATACTCAGCGATCTTCGTTGATATGATCTGTAATGCTTTTAAAGCTCTTCCTTTGCCTTATGGTATTAGTCATCTCTCCCATTCATTCTCTTTGTAGTTTTCATTTCATAGGAACGAACCCTTATAATTCTTTAGGGTTTAGTAGCAGAGATTTTACTGCTTTACGTCTGCTTATATGAGAAATTAATTGATCAATTTGGATCTTTAATGGTGGGTGGAACTCTGAACTATACCATACCATATAGATCTGGCTCTTACTATATATGAGTAGAGTATCCAAATTTGTTAGATTATAAATTCATTATCATAAATTTGCAGCGATAGTGCCAAAAGGATGTCCCAGTGGCGCTCATAAGCTTTCACAATTGTAGCCTTGATGCCAAAATCAAGACCAACATAGGTGAGTTTGGATTCGTTGTATGTTTCTCAATTCAATTTCCCTGTGAATCTGTGAGTGTTGCTTTAAGTTTGCTTATATTATGTTCAGAGGCAAACAACAAGTTTGAATTTGATATTCCAAATTTGAGTAAAGTAGCAAACGCTCTTTGAAGTTGTTCTCAGATCTTTTCTTTTATGATTGTTCCAATATTGGGCCTTTCACTTATGCAGAGAAATGCATGCTTGCAAGTTATAATGGGATTGATATACTTTTTCTAGTAAAGATCTTTGGTTTGGTCACTTGGGTGTGTAGAATAATGAAAAACATGTCAAGTTCATCACAAGTAAAGTAGGAATTGAAGAGCATCAGTCAGTGAATTGAGCTCGAGTTTTATGCTAGTGTCATTTGTTAGTAAGGACTAATTAAGAAATATGTTTCTATTATGTTTGACCTTTACAATGTGTGTATTAAACTTGTACTTGCAAAAATCATTACGGACTTGAAATTTCTCCTCCCATTGTTGTTGTTATTCATGCAGTGCACATGGTTCTTTTGAGTTACTGTAGTGTAAGTGAATGACTGATGAAGGTGGGAGATGACCATAAGTGAACCATTTGTCAATTGGTTTCCAACTGAACCAATTCTGGGTACTTGAGGCAGTTGCCTCACTGTCAATCCCTAACCAAATCATTGTCAAGTCACTTGGCCAAGTCATTGTTAACCTCAAGTCACTGGCAAAGTCACTGACCATGTCACTGTCAATCCCTGGTCACTGTTATATCCATATCACTGACCAAATTACTGACCATGTCATTGGTCAGGTCACATTGCATGTAACAGACTATGTCACTATTTATATCCATATCACTGACCAAGTTACTGGTCATGTCACAGTCATGAACATGTCATGAACATATTACTGATCATATTACTGTCAAAGTCACTGATGATCTTCTCATTTTCACAATTTTGTATAGGATATACAAGCAGAACACATAGGGCGAGGTAAAAGAAAACAGAGGGAAGGAAGTGAAGAAGATTATGAAGAAGAAGAAAAAGTTCTAGCCATAAAGAAAAACAAGAGTAGCAAGGACGACAAATTTTAGAAATTTGTTTTCGGCTTAAGATGCAAGTCACTGACCTGGCCAATTGTAAACTCTAGCTTACCAAATCAACTAGTTGGTATGTTTAGTTTTTCTTAATGAAATATTATTTTGATAGACTTTTTGCAGAGTTGAACCTGCCAAGTCATTGGAAAAGTCACTGAGCATGTCACTGTCAATTTATGCATGGTCAAGTCACTGTTAACATCAAGTCACTGGCGAAGTTACCGGTCATGTCAGTCATGAACATGTCAGTGTCAATCCCTGGCCAAGTCACTGGCCAACCCAAGTCCTTAGTTTCAAGTCATTGGCTTCAATGGTAGAATCAAAATAAAAAAAATGTCAAGTCATTAGCCATGTCACTGGCCATTGAGGTCACTGGTCAGGTCACTGCTAATCTCAAGTCACTGGCCGAGCTACTGGCTACCTCAAGTCACTAGCTATGTCACTGGCCAAGTTACTAGCCCTGTTATAGTTATGAACATGTCATTGATCATGTCACTGTCAATTCCTGGCCAAGTCACTATAAACCTCAAGTTACCGACAAAGTTACTGGCTAAGTCACTGTTAACCTCAAGTCACTGGCTATGTCACTGGTCATGCCACTGTTATGAACATGTCATTCATGTTACTGTCAATCCCTGGCCAAGTCACTATTAACTTCAAGTCACCGACAAAGTCACTGTTAACCTCAAATCACTGGCCAAGTCACTGTTAACCTCTAGTTACTGGCCATGTCACAGTCATGAACATGTCACTGTTAATCCCTAGCTAGGTTTCTGTCATGTAACTGATCATGTAACTGACCATGTAATTGATCATGTAACTAACCATGTAACTGATCATGTAACTGACCATGTAACTTACAATGTATGTAACTGACCATGTAACTGATCATGTAACTGACCATGTAACTGATCATGTAACTGACCATGTAACTTACAATGTATGTAACTAACCATGTAACTGATCAAGTCACTGACATTGTCATTGACATGGCCTGTGACTTCACTGGCCAGATCAGTAGCTGGCCAAGTTACTGGTCATGTAACTTGCAAACTATGTAACTTGCAAACTCAATTCTAACCTTCTTATTTTAAAAATTTTGAACAGAATTTAAACATTAGAAATGGCAAGACCAAAATGAAAAGAAAGGGAACCAAGCGACGATGACGAAGACTACCGAGAGGTGGAATCAGAAGATGAAGAAGATGATAGAATGATGCAGAGAAAGAAGTCATCGACAAAGTTAATGGCCAGATTGCAATTATGAACATGTCACTGTTAATCTCTGCCCAAGTCATTGTTAAGCTCAAGTCACCGGCAAAGTCACTGACTAAGTCACTAACCAAGCCACTATTAATCACATTTCACTACTAAGTCATTGATGAAATCACTGTTATATCCACGTTACTGTCAATCCATGGCCAAGTCATTGTTAATAATCTTAACAATTGTCTCATCACTATCAAATCATCAATTTTAACCACAAACACAAACAAAATCAAAACTCCTTATAACAGCCCAATATATAGTAAGATGCCATTCCACCTCATCCTATTAGGAACACGAAGCAATTCCTTCAATGCTCTCATAGATATACAAGTAGCTAGCTAATAGTTAACACTTATCCAGATTTGATGGTTAATAATTGACCCACATCAATTAACATACTTACACTCAATTCTCAGATTCCCATGAATTAGAGTTCGTAACAGTTGCACTACCCACATTTGGGGCAGAGTTGTTCCTAAAAGAAATGCACAGGTACAATATATATATATATATATATATAGCACAATATTATACAAAGCTGTCTCAGGGGAAGTGTGAAATATCTATCATGGAGTTATCATCTTCCAAATGCTATTACATGTTTCATAGGCAATCATCTTCTCTGCTTCACAATTGGTAACGCAGTTGGTTGGCTTGGAAGCTTTAAGAAAAGAAGCTGCACTCTTGCCTAGATTTTTGGTCATAGTGCTTTCTCTTATCAACTCTTTCTTTAGGGGCATTAGGACTAAGCTGATATGTGTGCCTCTAATCTACAAACATAAGGAAATAGAAATGAGTAACATCATCCACTAGTGCAGAATAAGGTCCGGAAACCCTCCCCCATGTTGTTCCCCAGTGATCTAGAAAGTCTACATAATTACAAGGGAGAAGAATTTGAAAGAAGAAAAGAAAAGGAAATGTGTCTTGCACACTGTTAATTTTAAGCAAAACGAGGGTAGTATCGTTAGTTGAGACCATAGAGTACACATATGAATGACATATGTACTTAAAAACGTACTTGTATAGCCAAGTTACTTTCTCTTTCAAATAACAGTTCTCTAATAGTTAAAATACATGTGAAGCTATCACCAAGTTAGAAAAGGTACTATTCAAAAGAAAACATATATGTTCAAATGCTATAGAGCAACCCATCAAATGCATGTAAAATAACTTGTTAATGTTTAAGATTGGGCGGTAGCCTAATCTTTATTAACGCTGGTCCGATGGGCGGACCGCTACCCAAATGACGTGATGAGTTCTGTTACCTGTCAAGTGAAATATAGAGGGGCGTTAGAGGGAGACAGCGGTGGGCGGTCTTCTCTTCTCCGATGCCTAAGTTAGTCAATGTATTTATATTGACATAGTAACAATGGGTGAGTAGTAAATGCGTAATTAATTAGGAGAGAGGAGAAAACCTTTTATAGATGGGGAAAAGGTTGATCTCTTCCATGTTTTCAATGTGGGACTGATGTGCTTCAGTTCCCAGCTTCTGGAGATTCTGATGCCATCTTGAAACGGCTAGTGGCGGCTCATCGGTGGTGATCTGGGGGTGAGCCGGGGCTCAGGAGGTAGCTTGTTTGGCTGTGTTTCCGTAGGTCACCCCGCTGGCAGGAATTAGTACCGTTGGCAGTAGCATGAGCATGACTCATTATAGCTAATTATGCTTGGCAAATGCTCATGTAAGTACGTGTAAGTACAAGTCCCCTAAGTCCCCAGTCAAGGAGGGCAATCTTGGTTGGGGAATTGCCTAGCAGTTGAAGCGTTACTTCAGCTAGACTTGCAAAAGCATAATTAGCGTCAGTGCGTTGTCAACCATGGATTTATTGAGGAAACACTTTATACCCCTTCGGGTGGGCCCCTGCTAGGCCCCCCAGGGAGTCCCCTACTCCCCAACTAAGATAGACCTCCGTTTTGGCCGGTACATTGTTTGTTGAGGGGAAGCTGCGCTGAGCAGAGGGTGTTGGGTAGCGAGCTCAATCTTTAGTACCCTAGTGTCTGGGTCAACGTGCCTGATCAGGGATGTCGAAGACTATTGCCATGCCCCAGAGGGACATTGCTTGATTGCAACGCCGCTTGGCGGTCATTGTCACAGTGAGGCGTTGCGTCGAGAAGCGCAGTTGACGGACATCCTTCCACCCATTGAGAGCTGTTAGAAGCGTCATGGGGATCTCTGTGAACTCGACTAGCGGTGTTGAGGTCAGCAGAGAGTATTCTACCTGATGGATGACAGGGAGAAGTTTCGCTAGCGGTGTTGCGCTTAGTTGAGACTGTCTCTTGCAAGATGAAAAGGGAGAAGTTCCGCTAGCGGTGTTGCGCTTAGTGGAGACTGTCTCACTTTTCACGATTTGTTACCTGCCTTTTCGATTGTTGCTTTGGCTAGACGCTTCGTCTGACTGTGCCGGACACGTGGCCAACATGTATTGGGTTAGCGTGTGGAATAACGTCTCTGGAGCACGCCCGTCTCTTTGCCATTAATGCGAGTGATTATTGATTTTGTAACTGAGGTTCGGAGAGTAAGTACGATCATGGGCCACGTGTACAAGACCTCTATTCTATACACTACAAGAATAAGTTAATCACAAGACACATGCGCTTTTTCTGTCGTCTGAGTTAGTCAGACGACAGATTTCTTAAACCGGTCGTTTGTTCTCTTCTTAGACAACACATGGTCAGATTCCATCTTTTTAATAAAATTGCCAAATTTCAGACAACAGCAACAACTACATCTGTTGTCTGACAAACCCAAAAAAAAATTAATTTACATTTATTTTAAATTGTCCGAAACCAAAACACACACTCAAAATGCCTTGTTTGTTTTTTTAGGTCAGTCCCGCACAAACCTCTTTCCAATATTCCCGCCTCACAGACCTCCCTCGCTCTCAGCCTCTCCCCTTAATTCCATTCCAGCACAAACCTCTCGCTCTCAGCCCTCATTCGATGAGTTAAGGCTCAGCTCTCGTTTACCCTCTGCATGTACTTGGACTGGAGCTCACAATCATTTGCTAGAGGACGATTGAAGATGTCGTCGGCGAGCTTGGTGACCTGAGCTTCTTCTTAATCATCTGCAACGAATTGAGGTACTCGTAGTTTAGTATCTCCATCCTGTTCCAGATACTACCTCATTCGTGGCATCCTTAAGCCCCTCAACATTCAAAGAGGCTGTGTCATCTGCCCCGTCTCCGTTAAACCTGCTTTTATTGTAAAGCTTTCCAGGCTTCTTCTCTCTGTTTCTGTTTAAATTTGTAAGCTTTTTCATTGGTTTGTGCTTGTTTGGTAAAAAGAAAAAAAAAAGGTTATGAACTGGGCTCTTTACAGGGGAAAATTGGAAGCAAAGATTAGGACCTTTTTTCAAAATTTGCTTGGTTTCAGTTCCTTTTAGTTGATTTCTAACCTGGGTATTACTTAATCTAAGGCAAAGTAGGATACTTTGTTAGACTAGACTAAATGTTTGACTTTTTTTATTTATTGGAATTTCACCCGTTTTGCTCACTATGTGTTGCTCTAATTGAACTTGAATCTTGGTATCAAGTCTTTGATTCGTGAAAAATGGGTTCAGTTTGATTTGTTTCTATGTATTGGCTTGACAACAGAAGCAAGGGAATGACGTTTTGTTTCATGAATCTGCAGAACTTTTTTGGTGGATTCCATGGAGGAGCTATAGCTTCTGTTGCTAAGGTTGTGTTGGTAGCTACTGCAAGAACGGTTGTGGCTGAGGATAAGGAGCTATTTCTAGGGGAACTAAGCATCTTTTACCTCTCTTCTGCTCCAAAGAATGTGAGTAGTATCTATATTATATCATGTTTTACATCTATTAATATACTGACCTTAACAATTGCAAAGAAATGTTCTGTTTTTTTTTTTCCATAGAGTTTATGGGTATGATAATATTCTCATGATATATTGAAAATAAAATTGCAGTTATTTGTTAGTTACTAGTTGTCAAAAGTGAAGGAAAGTGATGTCTAAAGGAGTTCTTTTGTCAAATGTGCTTGGCTGCATTAAATGGAACACAAAGTGGGGTTTGTGATAATGATAGCTTCTGTTTGGAACTTGGGACTTGAAATTCATATCTAGGTCTAATGACGTGTAATGTATGGTTGGTGTACATACTAGGGAAGTCTTCACTAGGTTTGACACTATCGGTTGGGGCCCATCGGGATTCCCAGGTAATATTCCATGGGCCGGGTTCACAACCTACCATGACGAGGCTCATGGGGGATGCCTCCCAGGGCACCCAGGGCCCAGGGCATGGCTAGATCAGCCCATCTGATTACACAACAGAGGGCTGATCAGGCTTCAGGAGAGCAGCCTGCATCCCACATCGAAGATAGGGAAACTCCTTCCCCATGCTCGAGTATTAAAGCATCAGTACAACTACCTTTTACAGGTAATAACTCCTTTATCCACTATTTGTTTGATCCACATATATATTAGTTTCTCACTTAGGCATCGGAGAGGCATAAACCATCCGGTATGGTTTACCCCTCTAACGTTGTGTTATTGGTTCAGGATTCAGGAGTTGGATCGGTACCCCAGGCGGTATAGCATTCTGTGTGAGGTACCCAGAGAAAGCCACCAGAAACATTGGCGAGCCAGATAGGGGAGAATTATGACCGAGCCGGAAAAAACGGCAGGTGAGGGTAGAAGTGTCGCCCAGGCACTGATATTCTCTCCTGGTACTTCATCAGCCGGGACACCAAATGTTGGAGGAGAGGCACATGGTCTTGGATTCTTGAACCAGCAGAACGCAGATGACCCACCGGACATCCAAGACCAAGTGGCCTTAGTATCAGAGTTGGAGTCTATGCGAGCAGAGATCGCAACCTTCCGGGAACAAGCCAGGATCAATCGAGAACAACAAAGAATCGATAGGGAAACAAACCTCCTTTCGCAACAGACACTACAGGAGCTGGAAGATGAAAACACTACGCTGGCCCGAGCACTGGACAGAAGGCACCAGCATAATGAGGCACTTACCCAAGCCCTAGCTAGAGCATCCCAGGTAGCAACAGATGTAAATGCTGCCCCGGTAACGGGAGGCACCGGCCTCGTTCCAACCCCGCCTACGAAAAGCGGTCGTCGGATGATCCAGGTACTGGTAGACTTGTTCCCGGAAAGCCTGAGGCATTTGCGACCACCAGCATTACCACAGCCAACTCAAAGTGACCCACCGATAACTGATCCAAACACGGCGTTACTCTTGCAAATGAGCAACTCCTTGCATGCCCTGCAGGCAAGGGTAGAGGCCGCAGAGAATAGGGACACTTGGTGACCCTTGACTACTTACGAGGATCGTCTGGGTCCTTTTACCCAATAGGTTAGAGGTGCCATTCGAATGAACACATCAAAGCCACTGAAGATTGACTATACGGGAATTGGGGACCCGTACTAGCACCTACAGGCTTTCCGCTCATAAACAAGCGCCAAGGGATACACGGATGAGGTGTCTTGTAATATGTTCCAGGAGACATTATCAGGGGAAGCTTTGAGTTGGTTCTATGAAATGTCGGCCGGTTCTGTAGGGAATTTCAAGGAGCTCGTGGACAAGTTTGTAGCTCGGTTCATCTTACGTATTGATGTGATACATACCCCGAAGGGACTGCTAAAGATTCAGCAGGGGGAAAATGAAACCTTGAAGTCCTTCGTTAACCGATGGTAGGCATCTACCACTAAGTGTCGGGACCTTAACAAAGAACTGGCTGAGCTGGCTTTCAGGAGGGGCTTAAGACACGGAGAGTTTCTCTACGGGATTAACCATCACCCCCAGGCTAGCTACGACGAGCTAATGGCTACAGCCATTAGGCACGCTCAAGCCGAATTCGAAACATATGGGGATAAAGTTAGACCAGAACTAAAGGTCTCCAGCCCGGCCCCAGTGATCAGGGATGAGCCACGAAAGAGGGAGTGGGTCCATAATCAGGATCAATCACCCTATACCTCGAGCAAGAGAAGCAAAGAGTCCTCGTCCAGGTCTAGCGATTACGTGACCACTCAGCCTCGCCGGAAAGAAAAGGGCTAGTAGTCATCATGGGCGGGGCTAGGGCCGGCTCTACCCTAAATTTTAGGGCTTAGGGTAGGGCCGGGCCGGGTCTAGTCAAAGTCAACAAAATTTAGGGCCGGGTAGGGTAGGGTCGAGGCTTAAATATGCTAACCCTTACCCCCCCCCCCCCCCCAAAAAGCCGAGTCACTAGGGCCAAAAGGGCCGGGTCGGGCCGGCCTTCCAAATAGGGCCGAAATGGGCCTAAAAGGGCTTTAATTTGTTTAACAAAAAGAAATACATTATTCTTTTTTCCTTAAAATGTGGCTCCACGGTCATATAGACAATATAAGATTCATTATTTTTTGTTGATCATATTTAATATATATATATATATATATATTGAGATTAACTTATAAGTTATAACATTTATAAATATTAGTTAATGAGGTTATATTTAATTAACTATCTCTCTAAATCTCTAAATCTCTAAATTAATTTTTATTTAACAAAGGAAACAAGAATTAAAGAAAATAAAGCTTAGGAAATCAATTACCAAAAAAGATATAAGTTGTATGCTATAGAAAAAAGAGAAATTTATTTTTAAAATATAAAAAATAGAAAATATTAGGGCTTAAACGGGCGGGCCTAGAGGGCCGGGTTTCAATTGCATGGCCCTTACCCTACCCTATTTGAGAAAGGGTTGGGCCGGCTCGCCCTAATGCAAGGGCAGGGTAGGGCTTTGGCCCTATGGGCCTGGCGGGCTTAGGGCCAAAGGGCCAAATGATGACCCCTAGAAAGGGCACAGCAGGCCCCGCCAACACCACCACCACCCCGGTATGAGGTGTGTTAACGTTAGTGATCCGTGGGATCTCTAGTTAGCTTTAGAGAGAGAGAGAGAGAGAGAGAGAGAGTGACACGAGATGTATAGTGGTTCGTCTCCCGCCTTAGAGGGAAACTACGTCCACTTGAATGTTACACTAGTCTGTTGAGCCTTGCGGCCTAACAAGATTACAAGAGATGTAATGGAGTTGGATTGGAATGGTGTTTTAAGTGGGAGGAGGCATTCCTTTTATAGGTGAAGGAAGCCATCTCCTTTACATTTTCTTAGATGTGGGACAAGCAAACAACTATTCTAGTATAGAAATGCAGATTATGGAGGCAACTTGGCAAGGCCGGAAAGGTGGCTTCCCAGCGACGGATTTGCTACTTCCGGATACCGTAGCGTAGCTTGAACATAGGGCTACAAGATGCAAGTAGCGGTTGGGCCTCCCCATGGCTTGTGGGTGTCCCAAAGAGGGTGTTAATTATGCTTGGTGAGATAGCAAACTAGCCTTGCTACTAGAGGTATCTACAAGTCCCCGAAGTCCCCAAGTAAGAGGAGCTTCTTGGTTGGGGAGTTATACACACGATGTCACCAAGCATAAGTAACCGGGCGGTACGGAGCCCCTACAAGTCCCCGAACTCCGTAAGCAAGAAGGGACTCGTTAACCTACACAACAAAGACAAAAAAAAAAAAACAGGCATATGTAGAATGCTTGTTGCATTGGGCAACAAATGTGAGTTGCATTGATATGCGTTGGCATATACGAATGTATGAGGTCGTGATACATGGTCGTGTGAGCATATGGATTGCATATGATAAATGTGTGACGCGCGCAAGGAGACGAACGAGGTCGAGTTTGACGGGGTTACGCTCGTGAGATGTAAGTTGCATGAGCGCCGCAGAGGTATGCATTTGTAACTCATGAACGATGACCGCGCGTACGGTTGTGACTGTTTGGTTTTCGCTCATATTAATGGAACGCGAAAAGAATTTGATTTGTAGCGGTCGGTAAACGACAAATGGTAGAAAAAATTCAATGTTCCATTAACGTGTGGTTTGTCGAGTAGACATGAGCGTAAAGCTCGAGGATTGCCGGGAAGGCATGAGCGGAAAGCTCGTCAGGGGGAAACTCGGGATTGCCGGGAAGGCATGAGCGGAAGCTCGGGGTGCCGGGAAGGCATGAGCGGGAAGCTCGTGGGTTGCCGGGGAGGCATGAGCGGAAGCTCAAGGATTGCCGGGAAGGCATGAGCGGAAGCTCGGGGATTGCTGGGAAGGCATGAGCGGAAGCTCGAGGATTGCCGGGAAGGCATGAGCGGAAGCTCGGGGTGCCGGGAAGGCATGAGCGGGAAGCTCGTGAGTTGCCGGGGAGGCATGAGCGGAAGCTCAAGGGTTGCCGGGAAGGCATGAGTGAAAGCTCGGGATGCCAGGGAGACATGAGCGGGAAGCTCGTGGGTTGCCGGGGAGGCATGAGCGGAAGCTCAAGGATTGCCGGGAAGGCATGAGCGGAAGCTCGGGGATTGCCGGGAAGGCATGAGCGGAAGCTCGGGGTGCCGGGAAGGCATGAGCGGGAAGCTCGTGGGTTGCCGGGGAGGCATGAGCGGAAGCTTAAGGGTTGCCGGGAAGGCATGAGCGAAAGCTCGGGATGCCGGGGAGGCATGAGCGGAAGCTCGGGGGTGCCGCGAAGACATGAGCGGTAAGCTCGTGAGCAGAAGCTCAAGGGTGCCGGGAAGGCATGAGCGGTAAGCTCGTGAGTGGAAGCTCGGGGTGCCGCGAAGGCGTGAGCGGTAAGCTCGTGAGTGGAAGCTCAAGGGTGCCGGGAAGGCATGAGCGGAAGCTCGGCGGTGCCGCTGAGGCACGAGAGCGAAAGCCTGGCGATTGCCGCTGAGGCGAGAGCGTGAAAGCTTGGCGGTGCCGCTGAGGCACGAGCGCGAAAAGATCGGCTGTGCCGCTGAGGCAAGAGCGCGAAAAGTTCGGCGGTGCCGCTGAGGCACGAGCGCGAAAGGTTCGGCGGTGCCACTGTGGCACGAGCGCGAAAAGTTCGGCGGTGCCGCTGAGGCACGAGCGCGAAAGCCTGGCGGCGCATTAACGGGTAGCTCGAGGTGATGCCCTAAGGCATGAGCGTGACCGTTTGCTAATTATGCTGGGCTGTATGTACAAGTCCCCGAAGTCCCCAATCAAGGAGGGTGTTCTTGCGGGTTGATACCAAAGCGTAGCTTTGTGCCGTATATCAAGCATAATTAGTGCGAGTGCGTCGTCCATCTAGAATTGGTCGGAGCGAACGCTTTTGCCCTTTCGGGTGGGCCCCTGCTAGGCCCTACGAGGAGTCCCCCACTCCTGGCTATAGACCTCCGGATGGTCGGAAAATTGTTTGATGAGGGGAGCTGCGCGGAGCAGAGGGTGTTGGGTAGCAAGCCCAATCTTTGGTACCCAAGCGTCGGGGTTAACTGCCGGATCAATGGCTGCCGTGGGCTGTGTTAACTAGTCCCTTTGCTATTTCTCAGAGGAGAAACTTGACTGCAATGCCGCGTAGCGGTCATTGTCATTATGAGGCGTTGCCTTACCGCTTGGCGGTTGAATGAAAAATGATAAACACAGAGCAAGTAATAATATTTTGTATGAGCGTCCCATGTTTATTTAATTGAGTTGCAATTAAAATAGAAGCATGGCATATGTGTATAGCATGTACTTGTAATGTGGATGCTAATATCATTTTTGCATTTTTGTAGATATGCTAAAGGATCATTGAGATCGGTATGTGAAGCATGGCATATCTTGTTACGTCCCGTACCTCAATTTACCTGTTTGCTAGTCATTTGGACGGTAAACGACAATTACTTTTACTTTTTACTTTGTTTCGATACTTTTAGTGGCCCAAAAAGTTGACTTTTTGTTCGGGTCAAAATTTGAGAAAATGCTCTTCATGAAAGTCGTAGAGGACGTTAAACCGAACGCGTGCATATGTGGTACGTAAAAATCGGAGTTCGTATGCAAAAGTTATGGCCAAAATACTAAATTACTGTTCATGGTAACTTTCTATATATAGGAAAGTACTGTGGTAAGTTTCGACATTTTTCCAGAAACTTACCGAGCTTTCTGGGGTCTTCTTTGTCCGACCATATCTTCCTCCACAGGCCTCCAATCGACTTGATTCCAAAATCAATTTTTCTCACCTTGACGTCGCCTATAATTTCTCTGAAGACATCGGGGTGAAAAACGAACTGTGGAGGGAGCTGCAAGGCCGAGAAGCGCGTAGCTCGAGCTGGAAATCGCCTCCCTGCACCGGCTGATATCTTCCGATTCCGGCCACCCCAGACGACCAAGTTAGGTTCTTGGAAGCGCCTTGGGACGTAGATGATGCTCCCCGAAGATTTTGCCGAGATTTGAAGCGTGGAGGAAGAATCGACGGTTTGAAGTTGGAGGTTACTATTCACGATTCGGGTTCAACCTTCCCCTTAATTGTTGAGGTACTTCCGCTCATTTTCTAACTTGGTCACAGTTGAAAGAATTAATGGGTGTGTTGAGAAGGTGCTACTGCCAAATTTTGGTGGCCATTGGAGTTGGTGGCAGTAGCGGCGGCGCCGCCACTGTGGGCGGCGGTAGCGGCGGCTAGGGTAGCTTTTTAATTTAATTTCGGGCTAGTTAAATGTTATAATTATCATAGAACTTATATATGAAGTTTGGTGAGGATTGGTGGAGTTTTGAATTGGTTATAAATTTCTAAAGATTTGGATTTCGGTTAATGTTAATCGTGAATTCGATTGTCGGATTTCCTCCATAGTTGTTATATAGTGTGAAATCGACGAGTGGGCAGTGTTGGTGAAATTTGGTTGGATGTGGAAGAGGATGGAGAAGTTGAGGTTTGAGATTTAATTATTATGTACGAATAATTGTGTACAGGACGGTACCGAACTATTGCTCGACGAAGGAAGTCGTACGTGATCGTTGGAATAGTACTGTGAGTGGACTTTTATTTTTCAAAGAATGATGCATGCATTTATTTAATAAGTTCCGAGAGTATAAGTTATTTATCAATTTACTTTCTTGAGCATATGGTCATTTCGGAAACGGTTTTGGTTAATTGATTTACTTGAAGATTTTATGGCGTGCGGGGTCACGTCATTGGATTACGCTTATCTTCTCTTATTTATTTCTTTCCGATATGATTTCCGGATTTATACTATTTATATTATGCTTATATTCGGCGATTTGAGATTTCTATGAGATTTGATGAAGTTAATGCTTATTTATTTATCGACTTCGGTTTTGGCATTGGGAATGCCTTGATGATGATTTTGAAATTGATTTTGTTTCAGTTTACGGAAAGCTTGTTTATTATTATTTCTTCCTATTTATTTTAAACTCGAGATTATCTTGGCGTGTGGGACACGTCATTGGAAATTCTTTCACGAGAGATGGGGAAGCCTTATGTATTTATGGATTTACTTGGTTTTCGGATTTTCTGTTGCCATACTTTGGGTGACTATTATCATTGCTAGCATTGATCTTCCGCCTTTGTGGCGAGGTGATGGGATCACCGAAGCCCTCCGCCTTTGTGGCGCTGGTTACTGTCTCTGTGACAGTAATTCTGAAGCCCAGTATCCTATCGCTACACATAGTGGCGTAAGGGTATATTACGGGAGTAATGGGAGTACTTTAGCCTGGGAGGCTATCACCCGAGCCTGGGAGGCTCACTTGTATGGCTATCGCCTTCCCCTACTCACTTTACTACTTAAGCTAGCGGGGCTAGCTCGATTTTCGCTTAACCAGCGGGGCTGGTCTTATTTTCCTTGAGTATCAGAGTTCCAACCTTTTCTTTTATTCGTTTGTGACTAGCGGGGCTAGTCGGCCTGCATGAGCGGAACTCCTCTTATTTTATTTTCGTTAATCATTGCGTGCATCGGGGATTTTTAAATAAATAAATGTGGGAAAGTATAAAATCTCTTTTGTTTAAAATTGTTTATTTTTGTCCACTCACACTAACGTGTTTTTCAATTACTTTCCCCTGGGCCCTTCGGTTTCAAATGCCCAGTTTGCAGGCGAAATTAGTTGAGGTCGGGCGTACATTGGAGTTGAGGCATAGACAACAGCGTGGCTTCCGCGTTTTTATTTGATTTAAGTTTTCCTTGATCACCCTTGCTACTAGATTTGCTCTGATTACCTGAGGAAATTAATGTTATTTAAGTTGTGTTTTGTGTCATATGATTTTGGTTGATGTTGTTTGGAGGAGCAGGGTGGCTCCAGGAGAATAAGGATGCGTGATTTAGAAGTGTAATTTTCTTTCTACAGGTTTTGGGTTGTCCACTTTAGGGGAAGTTCTGCCAAATTTTTGGCAAAATTTCTTCTAAGGTGGGCCCCGCAGGTCCACTTCGGATTTCAGGGTGAAATCCGGGGCGGGTCCTGTCAGTTGGTATCAGAGCATTAGGTTGTCAGATTCTGTAGACTCGTTTCTATCTTGTTACCTTATACGCTTGATGTTACACAGTACCTCCCGAGTGATGGCCCGACTGCAGCGGTTCCCCATCGTTTACTCTTCGGTGCTGATGTACTCATTAAGTGTGTAAGGTACATGTCTAGATGGTGTTCCTTTAGGTGCTATGCCTCTTGTACGCCGACCTCCTAGGGTTTTCGTTGAGTAACGGATTGTTCGCATGTTTTGCACATTTCCCTGCTGATGGTAGAGTAAGACTACTCTACAATTTCGAGTTGTGCTACGAAGTCTGATTCGAGGAAATGTTGTGGTTATTTCTTCCTCGTGACAGTAAGTTTGTTGGGCAGGGTTTAAGTTGCGAGAACGGAGTTCGATTTCGTGTTTGAGTGACTGAGACGAGCGATTATAGCTTTGGGCTATCTCCGAATACTTAGAATCAGAATCGTTGTTTGAAGTGGGACTAAGAGTAATAGTGGTTCTGACTTTGAACTGAGTTTCGGGGAATGTGTCACGTAGACGTGGTGGATGTTGCGAACATCATTTTGGAACGATACTTTGTAAATTCACAAAGGAAACCAGATTGAAATTCCTCCATTTGGACACATGGGTCTATTGACTTGACCTTGACTTGTGGACATAGTTTTTGTTCAAGTGAAGGAAATTGATTTTTGGCTCCTTGAGTTATGAATATGTCTTCTTAAGTTTTGGATCGTAGTAGTATGGAGATGGACTGAAGTGAGTTTTGAAGCTGTTTTGTGTTTTAAGTTTAAGTAGACGGGACACTTAAAGTTTTGCAATGGATTTTGATCTTGGTCGGTAAATAATGGAGGGCATTAGAACCAACTCTTTGTAAATGATATTGTACGTGAGTGTATGTCTTTGGTTTGATTTTAGGTGAAATGGTTTAACGCAATTTCGGGGATTGATTGTAGTGACATTGTTGGGTATCCATAGTGGTTCAAGTGAATTACTATGTGATATGGAGTTTGATTTGAGTTCTGATTCATGGAGTCATAGGAATTGAAATGTAGTAAGTGCTTGATGGAACAATTGATAGATTGAATGATTGAGATTTTGTAAGAGTAGTAAGGACGTGGATTTTCCCAACTGATTCAGGAAGTATTTCAGGTCATAGTTTGACCAGAGTTCTAAGTTATATTTTGAGTCAAACCCCTTATGGGTTGAACTTGGAATTTGATTGTTAGGTGGTGGGACCACTTTCATATCTTGGTATCGCTGGAGGTGATACGAGATGTTAAACGGGTGTCCTTCATCATAAAACTGGTGTTGTTGTCAGGGGAGGATGAACCGTGTAGCGAAATTGGGAAGTTGGAACCGATTAAAAGCACGAAAAGGGAGTATTGAGGTATTGAAAGGTTTCGGAAATCAAGGACATTTGGATCATTTTACAACGGTTGCGATCACTTTTATCGCGCATGAAGGTACTATTGAGTGTCATTGGATATCCATTTGGGTGAAATTGTTGAACTTGGGATCAAGAAATAGTCGTAGTGACGCCACGGGGTGTCCATAGTAATTCAAGTGAAAGTGCTAGTTAAGTGATGTGGGTATGATCTTAGTTTAAAATCTTTGAGTTATGGCGAAGGTTTGGTAGTAGTTTCCTTGCGGGGCGACGTTAGTCAACAAGTTTCGGGATTCTGGTAGCTTTCGATGATGGATTTCTCTATAAGTCTTTCGGGGACTATGGAAGAATTTCTTTCCTTCTTGTGGATTACGTCCTTGCTTCAATATCTGTTTTTCTTAATGCACGAGTTGATTTTCTTCCCTGCAGTTTTTGGGGTGCTTTACGTTCACGTAACACGATGCGCTTTTGCTTACTTATCGAACCATTTACAAGTTGCTTCGAACATAAGGTTTTCAGTCGCGAATGGAGGTGAACTTTTCTTTTGGGATGTTTGAGTTTGGCGGGGTTGCTATGGAATCGATCAAATTATTATGACTGGCATGATTTCAGTTTTAGAATCGTTCATTTCAAGTATTGAGTTTCTAATCTAGTTGGTCAACTCTTGGATCAGATTTGGAGCATCTACTGGTGTTGTTGGAGACATCGTAGTCCCTTAAAGTATTTGGTACATACAGGGTTTGGAAAATTTCCACAATGTCGTATCTGTTATGAAATTGTCAGAAGGTTTTGTCAGATGGTTGGTTGGAGATGTTTCTACTTAGCCAGTGGAGTAGTTATAAGAGAGAGTTTTCCTAACTGATTAAGAAAGCTATTTTATTTTGGATTGATCAAAATTCGAGTCTAGCATCTAGTAATTCAGATTGTGGTGCTCTCGGTAGTGAGAATTATCTGGGTATATGAATTAAGAATATCATTTGGGGCAATAGAGATCAACGAGAACAACTTGAGTGTGATGCATTTTCTTTCAAACTTGAGTCGTTGAGCTGGAGTAGAGTTAGTAGTTATAATTCTTACTTACACTGGATTTCTGAGGACGTGGTGCATGACATGGTAGTTAAGTGAGAAATAACTTGTGAGAAATATAAACAGTTTTGATTGAAGGCATTGGTAATCAGTTGATCTCTTGAGACACATTTTATTTAGAAAATTTTTCCACATTATCGTACTTATAAAAGTTTTTGAGGGAGGTGTATATGTGTGGCTAGCAAGGCAGCTATCAAATGAGTTTTCCTAGTCGACTCGAAACGTCATCTCAAGGCTGGACCAATGATTTTAGTCAAATATCAGAGAAACGCAGCGGAAGTGTAGTGGCCCCATAACCTGCTTGATTAAGAATTTATAGGTTTGTTCGAGATTGACCTTTGTATGTTTGACAACTATGGGACCTTTATGTGAACGAAATTCGATTAGGAATTTATGCACAAACAAACAAGGAAAGAGGTGCTGTCTTATGGTAGCTAAGGAAGTTATTTGTTTTGAAATTGTCAATTAGCAATGACCATCTTGTGGTTATCACAATAGTGATGGTGAATGAGTTGGATCTTCACTAAGCAACTTTATGAAAAGTTATGACGGCTATAATTTTAACATGGTGGTTTGTGACGTCTATACCATGTGTTATCTGAGCCAACCATTGAAATGAATTTTCTTTTACACCGGAGTTCATGTACGTGCGAGTCTATGGTGCTACATGGTTCAACAAGACAAGTGATTCAACTTTGGACGTTGATAATTTTGGATTATAAGCATGTTTTCATTGCTTTTGTAGTGGGGATCATAAGAGTTTCTGTTGGTTGTTGATTTGAGGTTGCGAAAAGGAAAGCTTAATCTAAGGAAGAGTTGATAAGTTTTGAGATTGTGGTATTTTGAATCAATTGGTGTGCCTTTTCTTTTCTAATCGGCATGAAATTTCGAGGGCGAAATTTTTATAAGGAGGGGAGAATGTTACGTCCCGTACCTCAATTTACCTGTTTACTAGTCATTTGGACGGTAAACGACAATTACTTTTACTTTTAACTTTGTTTCGATACTTTTAGTGGCCCAAAAAGTTGACTTTTTGTTCGGGTCAAAATTTGAGAAAATGCTCTTCATGAAAGTCGTAGAGGACGTTAAACCGAACGCGTGCATATGTGGTACGTAAAAATCGGAGTTCGTATGCAAAAGTTATGGCCAAAATACTAAATTACTGTTCATGGTAACTTTCTATATATAGAGAAAGTACTGTGGTAAGTTTCGACATTTTTCCAGAAACTTACCGAGCTTTCTGGGGTCTTCTTTGTCCGACCATATCTTCCTCCACAGGCCTCCAATCGACTTGATTCCAAAATCAATTTTTCTCACCTTGACGTCGCCTATAATTTCTCTGAAGACATCGGGGTGAAAAACGAACTGTGGAGGGAGCTGCAAGGCCGAGAAGCGCGTAGCTCGAGCTGGAAATCGCCTCCCTGCACCGGCTGATATCTTCCGATTCCGGCCACCCCAGACGACCAAGTTAGGTTCTTGGAAGCGCCTTGGGACGTGATGATGCTCCCCGAAGATTTTGCCGAGATTTGAAGCGTGGAGGAAGAATCGACGGTTTGAGTTGGAGGTTACTATTCACGATTCGGGTTCAACCTTCCCCTTAATTGTTGAGGTACTTCCGCTCATTTTCTAACTTGGTCACAGTTGAAAGAATTAATGGGTGTGTTGAGAAGGTGCTACTGCCAAATTTTGGTGGCCATTGGAGTTGGTGGCAGTAGCGGCGGCGCCGCCACTGTGGGCGGCGGTAGCGGCGGCTAGGGTAGCTTTTTAATTTTAATTTCGGGCTAGTTAAATGTTATAATTATCATAGAACTTATATATGAAGTTTGGTGAGGATTGGTGGAGTTTTGAATTGGTTATAAATTTCTAAAGATTTGGATTTCGGTTAATGTTAATCGTGAATTCGATTGTCGGATTTCCTCCATAGTTGTTATATAGTGTGAAATCGACGAGTGGGCAGTGTGGTGAAATTTGGTTGGATGTGGAAGAGGATGGAGAAGTTGAGGTTATGGGTTTTGAGATTTAATTATTGATTATAGTAAAATTATTTTCCGTAATTATTTATGGAATAATTGTGTACAGGACGTACCGAGCTTTGCTCGACGAAGGAAGTCGTACGTGATCGTTGGAATAGTACTGTGAGTGGACTTTTATTTTTCAAAGAATGATGCATGCATTTATTTAATAAGTTCCGAGAGTATAAGTTATTTATCAATTTACTTTCTTGAGCATATGGTCATTTCGGAAACGGTTTTGGTTAATTGATTTACTTGAAGATTTTATGGCGTGCGGGGTCACGTCATTGGATTACGCTTATCTTCTCTTATTTATTTCTTTCCGATATGATTTCCGGATTTATACTATTTATATTATGCTTATATTCGGCGATTTGAGATTTCTATGAGATTTGATGAAGTTAATGCTTATTTATTTATCGACTTCGGTTTTGGCATTGGGAATGCCTTGATGATGATTTTGAAATTGATTTTGTTTCAGTTTACGGAAAGCTTGTTTATTATTATTTCTTCCTATTTATTTTAAACTCGAGATTATCTTGGCGTGTGGGACACGTCATTGGAAATTCTTTCACGAGAGATGGGGAAGCCTTATGTATTTATGGATTTACTTGGTTTTCGGATTTTCTGTTGCCATACTTTGGGTGACTATTATCATTGCTAGCATTGATCTTCCGCCTTTGTGGCGAGGTGATGGGATCACCGAAGCCCTCCGCCTTTGTGGCGCTGGTTACTGTCTCTGTGACAGTAATTCTGAAGTCCAGTATCCTATCGCTACACATAGTGACGTAAGGGTATATTACGGGAGTAATGGGAGTACTTTAGCCTGGGAGGCTATCACCCGAGCCTGGGAGGCTCACTTGTATGGCTATCGCCTTCCCCTACTCACTTTACTACTTAAGCTAGCGGGGCTAGCTCGATTTTCGCTTAACCAGCGGGGCTGGTCTTATTTTCCTTGAGTATCAGAGTTCCAACCTTTTCTTTTATTCGTTTGTGACTAGCGGGGCTAGTCGGCCTGCATGAGCGGAACTCCTCTTATTTTATTTTCGTTAATCATTGCGTGCATCGGGGATTTTTAAATAAATAAATGTGGGAAAGTATAAAATCTCTTTTGTTTAAAATTGTTTATTTTTGTCCACTCACACTAACGTGTTTTTCAATTACTTTCCCCTGGGCCCTTCGGTTTCAAATGCCCAGTTTGCAGGCGAAATTAGTTGAGGTCGGGCGTACATTGGAGTTGAGGCATAGACAACAGCGTGGCTTCCGCGTTTTTATTTGATTTAAGTTTTCCTTGATCACCCTTGCTACTAGATTTGCTCTGATTACCTGAGGAAATTAATGTTATTTAAGTTGTGTTTTGTGTCATATGATTTTGGTTGATGTTGTTTGGAGGAGCAGGGTGGCTCCAGGAGAATAAGGATGCGTGATTTAGAAGTGTAAATTTTCTTTCTACAGGTTTTGGGTTGTCCACTTTAGGGGAAGTTCTGCCAAATTTTTGGCAAAATTTCTTCTAAGGTGGGCCCCGCAGGTCCACTTCGGATTTCAGGGTGAAATCCTGGGCGGGTCCTGTCTTATCTAGTATGTGAGATCTAGAAAGTGTTGCCAAATCTACGAAATGTTGTTGGCATGCTCAAAAGTTTATGTAAGCATGTAAAAGCATATCAAGTGTGATATATTGTAGGCATGCTTAGAAGTAGTAAAAACATGGTATTGGCATGGTAGTAGCTCTAATTGCAAGAGCGTAAAAGATAAGATATGATTACTTATCTTGTGCCGATTTGGAGTGAGTTGGGGTTTGAAGTTTGCATAGGTACCCAAATCATGTTGGAGTTGTCCAAGCATGACGCTCCATTGCTTTGGCGGATAAAGTGTTCCGATAATGCACGTCAACTCATAGTTGTGGTTGAATGCCCGATAGAAATAGTTGCATTTCCTTGAAACACAATAGATCATTAATATGTGGATTTGTAAATCAAACAAAATGATTTGCGGATAGACTTTGTAAGCAAAGTAGTGGTAATGATAATGAATGGCATATTTGACGGTGTGCCGCTAACACATTAATTAAAGATGAGTATGTTATACGATGCACAGCGGTTCGATACTTAGACTTAGCCAAAAGTGCACAGTTGACCTTTATAGCTAATTGACATGTAGGCATGCTATGCTCTGTTAATCAAATTGAATCATGAATACTCGCACGCTCCCCTGCCAGACTATATGGGACGAGTACGTACAGTCATGTGTGATAGTTATGCCACAATATAGTTATGCCAGACTCATGACCCTAGCTGTTAAGTGGCAGCATGCATCAGGAAAGACATGATTGTGATAGTTATGCCACAATATAGATTTGTACGCATAATTTAATCATCTGTAACTTTATTGGCAAAGAAGCGAAGTGTGCATGATTGTTGGTTTGATAATTTAAATCAAAATATGTGTTTGTAATTGGCTGGAGAGCATGTGGTCAATAAAGTGAGCTATTTGAAGAAGTAATTAATGTCATGGTTTGTGCACAAATATCATATCAAGTCCTTGCATCTTGATAAATAAATAAAACAATGGATATGTGCTGTGCATTTTAATGAATTAATCAACTTGCATGGCCAAGTAGCCGCCAGCATATAAATAGATATGGACTATATATATGAAGCTGCAGTGAGCTAGACATGGTATTGAATATAGTATGTCAGTGAGTGACCCCACTTGTGCTATACGTGTGCACAGAAGACAAGGCAATACATTGAATTTTAGCCATGCATCTGTTTTGACCAATTGCTTTAAGTTAGTTCATCTGTGTGAACACCTAGGCACGTGAATAACCAGATAAATAAAGAGACGAGAAGACTTATCTTGTTGGTGACTTGGTGTCTCTGCTGCAAATTGCCTGGACTCGACAGAGAAACAAGTCCTTCAAAGTAAGAGCAGAGTGAGCGGTGTGGCCAAAGAAGACATCAGGGTGTGGAGAGGATTTTTGGTATGCAGTGGGTCTCTGCCGTTTGGTGGAGCGTTAGCCGCTAGGGGCTGGAGCTAGCGGAGGATGTGCCATGACCAGCGGTTTGGCGGAAGATGGCAGCTAGCGGTGGCGCCGAAAACCGCTGCCGCTGACGGAGCATAGCGAGGCGCTAAAAGTCTATGCCGCTGATGAAGCTGAGCGGCGGAGCTGAGAAAAGCTAGCGGAGGAAGTGTTATGGCAGCTAGCGGAGGAGCCCGGCGGAGGACTAGCCGCTGGTTATGGTCAGCGGAGGTCGGTGGAGCTTTGGCCAGCAAAGCTCAGCGGAGCTATTCGTCGGCGGTTGAGCGGAGCTATTGGCCGGCGGAGGATGAAGAAGACGGTCGCTGGTTGATCATGGGTGCCCAGCGCCTTCTGGTCAGCGGAGGTGGAAACTTCATGCATTTTGGGTGTAGAGCAAATTTGCTTGATGGCGGTTCTTTGTTTTAGCAAACCGATGGCACCTAGCGGCAGAAGAGCGAGTTGGCGGTGTTTTCTTGAAGTTCGGCGGTGAAGATTGGCGGAGCGTTTTTTGCAGTTGGTGCACATCAGCGGAGCTTTCGCAAGCGGTACTCTTAGTCAGCGGCAGTTTGAGTCGGCGGTGGTGGCCAGCGGTGCATGGGCCAGCGGAGCCGCTCAGTGGAGCTTGGCCGGCGGTGATGCTCGGCGGAGCTGCGCTTTGACGCATCCCTTGACCATCGAAACGCCTGTTGCCTGAAAGAGAGCTGCTGGCAGAGGCGTTTGTTTGGCGGTATACAGGTTCGAAGGGTGAGTTGGAGTGGCTAGCGGTGGCTCAGCGGAGCGGAGGTGCTCGACGGTGGAGCAGTTTTGGCAGTCGATTTTTCAGCTGGCGGGGGGTTTTTTTTTTTTTTTTGTTGGTCGGCCGGGGGGTTGGAGTTTTGCGGAAGAGGCTTGGCTGGCCGCTGAGCGCTGGTGGGTCTTGAGAGAGCTGCTGCTGCAGCGAAGGAGGGTGTCCTAAGCGGATCTCTGGGTGTCCAGAGTAATTTGGGCAACTCCAAGTGCTCTTTTTTTTTTTTTTTTTTTAAGTTACCGCCCAAGATGGGTAACATTTGCCGCTGATCTTGGCATAGGGGCTGGACGCCCAAGTTGCTCCAAATAATTTTTTTTTTGTGTCCAGCGTTGACTAACCATGGTCATCGTTGACCAAGCTAGCTCGGCGTTGACCAGCCCTTTGGGGCGTTGACCGAGCCTGATGGGCGTTGACCACGTGTTGACAGGCGTTTAACCAGTGTTGACCGGCCCTCAAAGTGCAAATTTCTGCTCTAGTTGTACCGCTGGAGTAATGTTGATCATGCCTTGGCAAAAGTTGCCGCCAAGAAACATCAATTCAAAGATGCATTCACTGGGAGCCAATGATGACTCAAGAATAATGATTGAAAGAGAGAGATGACCAATGATTTTGAAGTAGCTCAAAGAAGGAGGGAAAACTTTCTTTGAGTTCTGCTAAGCAGACTTAGCTCACGGTAGGTGACGAAGCCATTGTGTTGGCTTCCCACAGACGGCGCCAATGTTAACGTTAGTGATCCGTGGGATCTCTAGTTAGCTTTAGAGAGAGAGAGAGAGAGAGTGACACGAGATGTATAGTGGTTCGTCTCCCGCCTTAGCGGGAAACTACGTCCACTTGAATGTTACACTAGTGTGTTGAGCCTTGCGGCCTAACAAGATTACAAGAGATGTAATGGAGTTGGATTGGAATGGTGTTTAAGTGGGAGGAGGCATTCCTTTTATAGGTGAAGGAAGCCATCTCCTTTACATTTTCTTAGATGTGGGACAAGCAAACAACTATTCTAGTATAGAAATGCATATTATGGAGGCAACTAGGCAAGGCCGGAAAGGTGGCTTCCCGGCGACGGATTTGCGACTTCCGGATACCGTAGCGTAGCTTGAACATAGGACTACAAGATGCAAGTAGCGGTTGGGCCTCCCCATGGCTTGTGGGTGTCCCAAAGAGGGTGTTAATTATGCTTGGTGAGATAGCAAACTAGCCTTGCTACTAGAGGTATCTACAAGGTGTTTACTATCCTCAACGCTTCGTATGAAACTATATGGAATGAGAACAAGAATGAGATACCTGGACCACCACCGAGGAAGTTCCCGAAGAGTAAACTTACCCAGTAGGATACCAGAAGGTTCTGTACATATCATAAGGATGCCGGGCACAATACTAACCTCTGGGTGGCTTTAAAAAATACGATCGAGTCACTTATTCAGAGGGGAAAGCTTCAGAGGTACCTGCCTGTTAAAGAAATAGGAGCTATAGACGTGTACGGCCAGATCTTCATGATCCATGGTGGGGGCCCAAGGGAGGTACCTCCCCAGAGGAGGAAGCGAAATTCCAGTTTCGGCCACCCGGAAGTTTTCAATTTCCACAAGGCCCCGCAACAAGACGGCAGCACTGTGTGGAAATCTGTCACATTCTTGCTGGAGGAAGAAGCTGATCTAAAGATGCCCCATGATGATCCCTTCCTGATCACGCTCCAAATGGACCATTACATAATGTCCCAGGTACTCGCAGATACCGGGGCCACGGTTAGCGTATTATTTCGTGACTCATACAAAGCTTTGAACAGAGGAAGGGCCAAGCTGTCATAAGATAATGAGCCCCTCATTAGCTTTTCAGGAGATATCGTCCAGCCACTCGGATCAGATTACCTATCGATCACGATAGGAGAAAGTCCAAACTGTTCAACCATCAAAACAGAGTTCATTGTCGTCGACTGTGCCTCGTCCTATAATGATATCTTGGGTCGACCGACACTCTAGCGTTTGAAGACATTCATCACTGGCCACATGCTCATAATGAAAGTGCCAACTCCAGTGGGAATAGCGACCATCCGAGGTGATCAAACTGCGGTAAGGCAATGCTATTCTTTGACGGTATCTTGAGGCAAGGGAAAGTCTGAAATGTTAACCGTAGCTACTGACCCTCTCACGGACAGGTACGAGGACCCCAGAGATGATACCGACTCTGACGAAGAACGGCCCGGTACCGTGGAAGGCATCAAAGAGGTGGTGTTATCTGAGGAGTTCCCGGACAGAATTGTCAAGATAGGCACTAAGTTGGCTCTGGCTATCAGGGAAAAGCTAATCTTGTTACTCCGCTCCAAGCTAATCTCGTTCGCCTGGTCATACGAGGACATGCCCGGTATACCAACTGACATAGCCATGCACAACCTTAGCATTGTACCTTTCTCGGCACCAATAAGATAAAAGCGAAGGGTCTTCACACACGAAAAGTACCAGTCTATCCAGGTTGAGGTGAAGAAATTGATGGCCAGCAATTTTGTCAGAGAAGTGACGTATCCCCGGTGGTTAGCCAACGTGGTCATGGTACCAAAGAAGACGCTGGGGTCATGGCGTATGTGTGTAGACTATACGAATCTCAATCGGGCATGCCCTAAGGATAGCTTCCCTCTTCCACGAATTGACCAATTAATCGCCTCCACCGCTGGGTACCGGTTACTTAGCTTCATGGATGCAGTCAGCGGGTATAATCAGATCCGGATGAACCCTGCAGACGAGGAGTACACCACTTTCACCACAGACAAAGGTCTCTATTGTTACCAGGTCATGCCTTTCGGGTTGAAAAATGCAGGTGCTACTTATCAGCAACTTGTCAACTCCATGTTTGTAGATGTCATCGGGACTATCATGGAGGTATATGTGGACGATATGCTGGTCAAAAGTCTAACCGCAGAAGACCACGTAACCAACCTATCCATCGTATTCTCCATCATATTACTCAACGGTATGTGCCTAAATCCACAGAAGTGCATTTTCGATGTCGAGGTCGGGAGGTTCCTCGGGTACATCATCAGCCACAGAGGAATAGAGGCTAACCCAGAGAAGGTGCAGGCTATATTAGACATGATATCCCCTACTTATTGGAACGATGTCCAGTCCCTTACAGGTAAAGTGGCTGCCCTGTTAATGTTCATTTCAAGACTCAAAGACAAGTGCACTCCTTTCTTCAAGTTACTAAAAACCCAACACGTGGAGGTAGTAGCCTGGTCTGCAGAGCACGAGGCTGCTTTTCTCATCCTGAAGGCATACTTGGCAGCGCTACCGCTGCTTTATAAACCCATTCCCGGAGAAATGCTTTATATATACCTCTCGGCATCTTCTACAGTAGTCAGCTCAGCTTTGATTATACGAGATTCTGATTGTGAGTACCCGGTGTACTACGCTGGGAAAGGTTACACTGGTGCCAAATCAAGGTACCCGGACATTGAGAAGATAGCATTGGCCCTCCTAGTATCGGCCTGGAAGCTAAGACACTACTTTCAGGCACATTCAATCACTGTCTTCACTAATCACCCATTGAGGTAGGTTTTGCAGAAGCTAGAGACATCGGAAAGATTAATTAAATGGGCCATCGAACTGGGGGAGTTCGACATCAAATACCAACCCTGGACAGTTATTAAGGGCCAAGCAGCGGCAGATTTTATTTCTGAACTGATCCCCCCTTATGATCCACCCCGGGATCACCTAAACCGCCAGCCTCGGATCCACCCCAACCAAGCATTTGGTGATTGTATGTCGATGACGCATCTAACAAAAAGACAAGTGGCGTCGGTATCTTGCTAATCAGCCCGAACGATCAAGTCTACAAGTACGCCCTCAAGTTTGCCTTCAAGGCATCCAACAATGCAGCAGAATACGAGGCACTCATAGCAGGTCTACAGATCGCTCGGGAACTAGGCGTCCAGCACCTGAGTATCTTCAGCGATTCCCAGTTAGTTGTGAACCAGGTCAGCGGTAACTTCGAGGCCAATGAGCCCCACATGTCCTCTTACCAGGCCCTAGCCCGGGCACTGGTTCAGAGATTTACCTCCTACAGTATCACCCAAATACCGAGAGCAGAGAATGACAAGGCAGAGGCCCTTGCTAAGATTGTGGCAACTTCTCCAAGTCCAACCTACGGGGCTACCAAGGTCGAAATACTAGAAAGGTCGAGCACTTTAAAACGGTGTCAGAAATATTCACGGTGGACCACACTGCCTCTTAGATGGATCCAATTTTGAAATACATGGTGGACGGTCTGACCCCGACGATAAGGTTGAGGCCCGGCGACTCCAATTAAGGTCAGCTCGATACACGATCATGAATGGAAAGTTATACAGGAGAGGTCATTGCTTCCCCAACCTGAAGTGTGTGACACCAGAGGACGGTCACAAAATAATGAAGGACGTACACGCTGGTGTATGCGGTAACCATGCAGGAGCCCGATCTCTTGCACACAAGACCTTGAGGGCAGGATACTTCTGGCCAACCATGTCAGCCCTAACTCAAACAATATCGAGTTCTTGCCACAAGTGCCAAATGTATGCAAACATCCCAAGGGCACCGACCATTGCCCTCTCCATCCTCGTTGCACCTTGGCCATTCTGCCAATGAGGCTTGGACCTGATCGGTTAGCTTCCCACAGCAGTGGGACAATTCAAATACGCCATTGTAGCCGTCGACTACCAAACAAAGTGGGTAGATGCAGAACCTCTTGTAGCTATCACCATTGAGAAAGTGAAAAACTTCCTGTGGAAAAAAATTTATTGCAGGTTTGGAGTCCCGGACACTATAGTCATGGACAATGGCACTCAGTTTGACAATGATGAACTTAGGGCTTACACCGAAAACCTGGGCACTAGAATCCTCTATGCATTCCCAGCTCACCCCCAGACCAACGGTCAAGTCGAAGCTGTCAACAAAATAATCAAGAAGATACTGAAGAAGAAGCTCAATGAAGCTAAGGATCTTTGGGCTTCTAAACTCCCGGAGGTGTTGTGGGCTATCAGGACCACGGCGACGGAAGCCACCGGAGAGACCCCTTTCTGCATGGCTTTTGGGTCTGAAGCTATTCTCCCCATTGAAACGCAAATCCAGAGTCCCAGGATCGAATACTTCAACACAGGTACCAACTCAGAGGGCCTACAGCTCGATGCTGATCTGCTCGAGGAATGAAGGGATGTGGCACACATGTATAATCTCACAAATAAGCGGAGAATAGCTCATTACTACAATGCCAAGGTACAGTCCCGGACACTGAAATTGGGGGACTGGGTCATGAAACAGGTCTACCCAGAACCCCGGGGACTGGATCCTTCATGGATAGGCCCCTACGAGATAGTCGAGGAGGTTGGTCCCGCGACCTTCTACATCAAGGACATGGACGGGGTGGTATCACGACACCCGTGGAATACACACCGCTTTTGTTACTATTACAAGTAGCTCCCGGAGCATCTTGTCCTAGCTTTTGCTTTTTGACCATACAGCTAGGGCAAGCTACCCATCGGGTACTCATTCTGAATTAACCACCATGTGGTACTTGAATGGAAAAATGAATTATTCAGACCATTTCTTGCATTTTCACCTTAGTCATCGGGCGATCCCGGACAAATAGCTGTTGCCAAATTACTCTATTCCAATAATAAGTAACGTAAGCACAAACGCTTAAAACAATGCATAAAATTCTAGAAATTGTAATTCCTTTCAAATTCCCATTCAAGTTGTAAAAATCACCATTCGCAAAAATTAACCTAGGCTACCTGCTATTCAAGCCATTGTTCAAAACAAGGATAATTTCTACTTGGCTAAAAAGGAAAAATAAATCATTGTTACTACTACTGCCCAGCCCCGGTACTTCGATAACCACTGGCATCTCCCCAGGATGCAGCCTCATGTTCTCTCTTCTTTTTTTCAAGAAGTTCCTGCCTGAACTTGGCTTCATCCATATACCCGGCCGCCACCCACTCTTTATGCTTGATGATAATGGCTTTGTCTTGGGTAGAAAGGAGCATGTCAAGAAGCTCTTGAGAGCCCTTGTACTCGGCAACGACCTCTTGCCTTTCAACAGAAAGGCGCTCCTCCAGGTTCTCTACTCTCGCCTTCCATAACGTGGCAGACTCTGCAGCTTCCTTCTCGGAGTCCCGGGCACTCTTCACCTCATCCCTGGCCCCGTACAACTTACCTTCGAGCTCAGCGATCAGTTGCTTCGCTGCCTCCAGCTCGGTCACCATGGGAGTTAAGGACTCTATCTTCTTCTTCAAGAAGTCCCGCTCCTTCTCCAGCTTGCCCTTCTCCTTGTGAAGATACTTCACTTGCTCGGAGAGACTGCTGACCTCCTCCTTCAAGTGCGTATCTTCCTCGCTAGCATCTATCGCGTACACGTTGAATAGTGTCTGCAAACACCCCGTTAGCATACACGAATAGTACAAACATTTGGAAAGGGTAAAGTAGGTCCCGTACCCGCATCATGGATTCCTGGGCGAGGTGACAATTCTCTTGTGGGGTATTGTCCTTTGCCTGTACCCGATCGAGGTCTATATCCTTCAAATCGGCGAGCATAGAGCGAACGAACTTTTCATTAGCGACCCTGTACTCGCTCAGGAATTTCTTGATGGGATTTTTGGGGACTATTGGAATAGCAGGAGACAATAGCCCAAGCGACGGCGAAGTTTTCGGTCCTAGAGGATTTTTCTTTTGCCTCTTAGGCTCCTCCCCCTTAACGTCCCTACCAGTGTAAGTAACGTCCTCCTTGTTCCTGCTCCGATGGCGGTGCCTGTGGTGCCTCTTCTTCTCTCCAGGTAGCAAACCTTTCTCGCTCCCAGCTGACCCGGCAGACAGAGAAGATATAGAGCCAGACACAGGCGCCTTTCCTCTTTCGGTATCGGCAATAATGACAATGTCCCCGCCAAGAGGCTGGTCGCTCTGGGTAACGGGGGCCTTAGGATCAGGATGCCCGTACCCATTGTCATCGATCTCAAGGAGAAGTTCATCAAGTGAGCGGCCCGTAGCCTTCGTCGAGAGATCGACATCAATGTGCAGGGCATCTTCTCCTTGGCTCATAAGTATGTCCATTAGCGCGTTGTCGTTCATCTTGTCATCTTCCTTACCTTTCTAGGGTTTCCTCTTCGGCACTTTCACTGCAAGCAATGTGAAAAGTCAATCCCCAAGTAAAAAAAAGACATATATATATATATATATATAATAATAATACAAATATGAATATATGTGCATAGGAAATCGACCTCACCGGGGAGTCTCCCTATGCCTAGCCTATTTAGTACGGAGTACCGGATGAACCTATAGGAGCTTCTTTCTTCTTCACCCCATACAGCGTATACCTGAGCTATCCGTCTTCTCTCGACCTCGGACAGTGAGTAAGACTGGTCCCCGATGGCCTGAAATGTACCCATTAGGTTCCATTTCTTATTCCTAATCTGCCAATGTCCTCCAGCAAGAAACACCTTATTTCTCCACCTCTTGCTCTGAGAGGTGGGCATATCGGTGACAAGGGGCTCGTAGTCCCAGGCAGCAAACGTCACGGTCCGTTGACAAGACTGTTTCCTCGAGTATAGGACAGGGTAAATGGCACATAATTCATTGATGGTGGGCCACCCTTGCTGGCACAAGTCCCACATGGCAATCATACTCAAAATTTGTCACCAGGCATTCGGGGTCAACTACCCCGGTGATAGGTTCAGCATCCGCATGAGACACTGTAGGCATCAAGGCAGTGACAACAATAACCCTTGGCGGAGCTGGTTCTTGTGTAGCTCCACCCATCTCGAATGAGGATTCACAGCCATTTCTCCAACCTTCAGAGGCCTAAGCTCTACCTCGTCCGGTATTCCCCACTTCAGCCTCATTGTGATGATCTCCTTCATGGTCATACTTCTCCCGGGCTCGTCGCACACGGTCCCGTCCATTAGTGTATATCTAGGTTTGGGGATGCCCTTGGGAATAGCCACCGTGACTTCTTGCGCTTCCCCAGGATCGTCCTCGCTTTCATCACCGTCGGTACCCTCGCTACTCTCCGAGAACACCCCAGTCAAGGATCAGGTATTCTCTGCTAATTCCACACGGGCATTACTGAGACCCAGGTACCGGTCGATATCTGCTTCCTCTTGTCTCGCAGAAGATTGATATGACGATCCCGCATCCCCAACCATGGTTTCTGATTCTATCCTAAGAACTATGTCAACCTGGCCCTCAAAATTCGCTATCTGGAATCAGCAACACAAAGGTTAGCCTAAGTCGTAGATCTAAGATTTAATGAAAGGGCGGATCACTCCCCACTTTCAAGACCCAGAAAGCCAAAACAGAACCCAGAAAATCGAACAAACCCAGAAATCAAAAGCAACATAAAACCCAAGGAAAAGCCCAGTTTTCTCCAAATACTACCTATAGGCAACCTACACTAGCATTATTCCTATTCTTTTTTACACACGCAAACAACGCACAGAAAAGAAAACGCACAACAGAAAGAATCCATGACAAAAACAGAAACGACAGAACAAACAAAATCATACAAACAAGGTGAGAGATCTAACCTTTTATTCAACAGGTGATCGATCGATCACTCCGCAAGTATGCACGCTACTTCTCCCTTAGCTCTTCCTTTTCCTTGCTACAAATCTTCAGGGTTTTCTGAGAGAGTTTTCGCTAAACTGAAGGGAAACATTAGTTTCCCTCTTAAATTCAATCTCCAAAGCATCACAGCCGTTGAAGACGAAAGGCCTTCAACCACAGGATCACTACACATGTCACACGCATCTCCCCACGCCTCAAAAACATCAGTTGATGGGACGGGCATTTATTGCACAGTCCACTCTACCCCACATGGCTGACATGCCCCACCAACCCTTCCGGGTACCTGAGGCTCAAGTCCTCATTCTACCCTTCCGAGTATCAGAGGCCCAAGTCCTCATTCTACCCCATCGGGTACCGGAGGCTCAAGTCCTCATTCTACCTCATCGGGTACCTGAGGCTCAAGTCCTCATTCTACCCTTTCGGGTATCAGAGGCCCAAGTCCTCATTCTACCCCATCGGGTACCAGAGGCCCCAAGTCCTCATTCTACCCTTCCGAGTATCAGAGGCTCAAGTCCTCATTCTACCTTTTCAGGTATCAGAGGCTCAAGTCCTCATTCTACCCCATCGGGTACCAGAGGCTCAAGCCCTCAGAAAACTCCACTTGGTACCGGAGGCTCAAGACCTCCAACGGTACCCAGAGGTTTTCTTTAACCTTTATGGGTTAAATTAGGAGCACTGTAGATTAGCTACCTACAGCGTAACCCGCTCAAGACATCTCTTGCACGGGAACTTGGGGGACTCCTTACAGGCACACCAGTGCCAAACCTCGTGACCAAAATATTAAGTCCCCACCCAAGAAACATCTTGAACGGGAACTTGGGGGACTTGTACATACTAGGGAAGTCTTCCTAGGTTTGGCACTATCGGCTGGGGCCCATCGGGACTCCCAAGTACTATGCCATGGGTCTGGTTCACAACCCACCATGGAGGGGCACATGGAGGATGCCTCCCCGGGCACCCAGGGCCCGGGGCATGCCTAAACCCTAAATCTGATTACACAACAGAGGGCTAATCAGGCATCAGGAGAGCAGCCTGCGTCCCACATCGAAGATAGGGGAAACTCCTTCCCTATGCTCGAGTATTAAAGCATCAGTACAACTACCTTTTACAGGTAATAACTCCTTTATCCACTATTTGTTTGATCCATATATAGATTAGTTTCTCACTTAGGCATCAGAGACGCATAAACCGTCCGGTACGGTTTACCCCTCTAACGCTGTGTTATTGGTTCAGGATTCAGGAGTTGGATCGGTATCCCGGGCGGTATAGCATTCTGTGTGAGGTACCCGGAGAAAGCCACCAAAAATAGTTAGTATGACTGTAATATCATTGTCGTTTATATTGAAATGTATGGTATGTTTGACGAAACATGTTTGTGTTGATATTGCTGGTGCAAATCCCATTATTTTGTTACTAAGGTATTAAGCAGCTCATTGGTACTTTGATATTGATGCATGCAGCTTTCTAATTGGACTTTCTAATGACAGATTGATTTACTTTCCAAAGGGGACTGATTTTAATTGTATTGGTGATTGGGTTATGGAGGCCACTGTAAAGTAAGATTAGTTTGCATGCACTTTTTCTTTTACTTATTTATATAGTATCTATTTAAAAGAGTTTCCCTTGGTGCTTGTTTGTTTGCAATGTTATGAGCGTTCACCTGACGAGTGCAAAGTTTTTGGTTGGAGTAGTTGGAGTTGCACAAAATGAAAAGAAAGTATTTATTTCTCAGTTTATGTGCATCTGCATTTGTGAAATAACATTAAATTGACCAAAGCCATTTAAACTAAGTTCTTTAACTGTTTTTGGTGCCAGGGGCGGGATGTGTATGTTATGGTGAGCCTCTTGATGGGAATTCTAGAAGTTTACTTGGTACTGAGTATGTGGTTTTGTCAAGTGAATTTAACACTTTCAAATGAAGAATTTTTTACTCAATGCAACTACTTTTGGAGTGTATAGTTTTTATGAACTGCTGTGAATTTTATTGATTCTCAGTATATGACTTCACATTTTAGATTTTAACTCGTTGACTGAATTGGTAATCTAAGATGGTGTCTGTTTGATTTGTAATATTTGGTTCAATTGAGTGTGTTGAATTAGTTTCTAAGTTCACTTGGTTGGAATTAGATCTGTACAAATTGGAATTGAGTGTATTGAACTGGTTTCTGAGTGTATATATAGGTGCTCATTATTGTTGCAAAGTGTGCTGGACTGAATGTGTTCTCTGATTTAAATTGGATTGAATGTGTTTTTTGTAGGCAGAAAATCCACTCTCCAGCTAATTTAAATATTTCTCTCAAAGGGCACACACACCAAATGCTTTCACAAGCATTATAGTGCTTTTAACAGATCACACAGTTTTGCTTTTCTGGGTAAGCTTGAATGTCACTGCCATCATATTTAGATCTGAACACAATTTGATTAGATTCCATTTGATTTTATGGATATTTATGGCTTATCTTTCAGCTTCTGGTTTGAATGAAAGTTGAATCATAGACTCAATGTTAGTAGTCTTAAGTTTGATATTTGGTTCTGGAGTCTATTTAGTTAGAAGTGTGATGGCATTTAGCATTTTTACGGTTGTGGTTATCTTACCTATTGACTAATGATCTATTATGTCAGTTTAAATAATTTCAAGTAGCGACTTGGGTAAGATCAGGGTTTTATTTTTATCGCTGCTTCGTATTGCTTGGAATGCTAGAAGATTTCTATTTGAACTATTCCGTATGAGTTTTTTTATTCGAGAGCACAACGTTTTTATTGCAGGCCATACAAATAATGAAAGGCACTTTGCATTGTGTCTTCATCAAGATTGGGTATCAAGGTGGGCTTTGCTTAAAAATTAGGATCAAGAAGGTTGGTAGTTTTGCTCAAGTATATAGTGTTATAGTTTTGTCTACAGTTTGAGTTGATTAAGGATTACCTTAACCAGTCTTGGGTGGAAGCATCATTGATGCTAGTTGTGGGAGTGGCTTTGCCTTTGTCCTATTTTTGAGGGAGGGAACCAAGGTATATCCTTTAAACTCGGAACCTGCATCATTCCAACGTTTGGGATTCTTCTCAGTGTGCCTATGGTTTGGGAATATATTTACACCATTAGTTGTTCTTTTCTTTTTTTCCTCCTTGTTTTGTTGTCCATTGTTTTATTATTTCTAAGACTATATAATAGGAAGAAAAGTTTTCCAAACCTTGTAAGATATTCAATTTAACACGATGTTGTAATTTATTGAATGAGATGCATCATAATATATTTGTCTGAAAAGCATGCATGTGATTTGGCTATTGCTGTTCTGCAGCTTTATGTGTTGAATAGCTTCTGAAGCAGTTATCTGTCATTTTTTTCAGCCTCCCTTTTCATATCCAGAGATAATATTAATAAAGGCATACAAAGGAAGCTTGCCTTGACCACACTGTTGGCTTAGTTGCTGTGCATAAATAGTACTATCCTTGATTGTACTTGCTAGATTGAGGTTACTTTTGGTTAGGATTGCTGGATTTGATCATATCTGGATATAGATATGTATTTTTGGAAATGTTTTGGATTGGCAATGGAAGAGACAGATGGAATTGATATATGAAGATGTCTTATTTTGGATTTGTTTGGGATATGAATGTTAATACTTGCAACAATTATGCAAAGTCAATTTAGAGAACATATATAGGTAAGATAACTGTAGTTTCCAAAGGTATCACACAATAGAAGGGTTCACAAAACCACTGTCTGAGATCCACTCATATAACACATCTAAAGCCAACAAATAATATATGTTGTCTGAACTTCATTTCAGATAACAGAAATAACAAATTAAAATTGTGTGATCTCCATTCCGGTAACATGTATAATAAAATTACTGTCATCTGATACTGAAATCAGTTAACAGATATAATAATGATATGTTGACTAAGATTCATTTATCACAACTAAATATAATAAAAACTGTGGTCTGAGTTCCTATTAAACGACATATCTCATCAGTGGACTGTTATACCTTATGCAAATCCTACAACACAAACAAATTACTAACTGTGGGTTGAGTTCCTATCAAACGACATATTCCTAAATCTTCTGATGTTTTACTTGCATAAAACACAACAAAAACAACACTAACACTTGTTGGAGATTCATTTTAGACAACAGAGTCATTCCAACAGTGTGGTGTGATATTTATTTCAAACATCATATAGTTGTGTTGCTGTTGTCTGAGATTCATCACACACAACACAGTTTTCCTAAAACTGTTGGTGTAATATAATGTTTCTGAACAGTCCATAAATGAACTGTTGTGTGAATTTACAACAGACAATAGTTTAACCTAATTATTTTCATTTGGAAATATTTAGACGACACATGCTTAGCTATATATGTTGTGTGAATTTTGAACAAACAATGGTTTTTAACTGTCGTCTGAATGAGGTCAATCAGACAACAAGTTACTAGAAAACAACAGCTTTTTCATTCAGACAACAGTTAATGAACTGTCGTCTATTTAACTTTGTGGTATAATGATATGTAGGGGGCGTCCACCCTTAATTTCTTCTCCAAGTCTGCTTGCAATTTACTTCTCTTAGTTGATGTAGGTTTGCCCTAAAATATTTAGATTGGTCCACGAGTGTTCAACCAATGAAAAAATTCCATGTCATCACATCTCTTTCTTAATTCGAACCAAGGAAGATTTTCCCTTTGATTGGCCGCCTATATGCCTTATAGAACGTCCAAGAACTCGGCCAAATGAAAGTCTCCTACTTCATTCAGGACTTGACTTTTAATTCTTCTCCTTTTGGCTTCTTGTTTTCTTCTTGAACTAGATTTCCTTTGTTAAAACTTAAAACATTCTTGAAGCTTCTTGAGATTCTTGAGCTTTTCTTCTACAAATAAGTTTCCATTGTCTTCTAGAAAAACTCCTATTAGGTGTCATGTGTCTAAGACACGGTCCTTGGGCTGTCCACTTCTTTTTATGCGTCCACAAAGCACCTTTTTTCTCCTTTATTTTCTCTTTTGCTCCAATATTCACCTAAAAATAAAACGAAGTTAAAAACTATATATTAAAGAAAATAATTTAGTAAAACGTAAAGGGCTAAATAATATAAACGTCGCATTTTATGCTCCTATAAGTTTACATAGAGTATTGCAAAGATTTTGATAAAGTTAGCACTAACAGTTTTGTTAATTAAATAACAAATAAACAATGAGGGAACAAAAAGACAAAGAAAAATAACTTAATTAGTTTTGGGTGGAAGATGAAGATTAATGTTATCCAATGAGAAATTAAGTAGCCTTTGTATATATATATATAATAATAATAATAAAAAAGTGAAATGTCCAAATCCCCTAATTTTAGGGAATTAGTCCACCTTAACCCACCGAACTTATGGATTTCCCCATTATTTTTTAGACTATTTTTCCCTCTCCCCCTTTGTCACATAGAGATGGGGGGGGGGGGGGGGGGGGGGGGGGGGGGGGGGGAGAGTAAGGTCACGGGATAGTGTGCCAAAACCTCACAGAACTGTGCCAAAATCTCTTCGAAACATCACTAGACCCTCACCGAGTTCTGAGGTCACTGGAGAGGTCGCCAGAGGTCCATGAGGAGGTTGTCGGAAATCTCATAAGGGTTTTAGGAGCTTTATTGACCTCCAATAAAAGCTATTATTGTCCTCAAATAAAACTTTTATTGCCCCTCAATAAAAGTGTTATTGATGGTCAATAATAAGTGAAAAATAACCAGGTTTTCGATAGGCAAGATGTTTTCCAAACTTTCTTGACAGAGCATGAACCAGAATGGTTTCAGTAATAACATAAAGTTTTGCTTTTGTTGCAACAATGAATATCATATTACATAGCCTAGCTTTTATAATGACCAAGTTGTGTATAGGACCCAAAAACTTGTTGTGAAATTTTAATTAAAACTCGCAAGCGCACGAATCGTCGTTAGTATAGTGTGCAAGTACGAGGTCGTTCCAACTGAGGATTGATAATTAATTTAAACCCTAACCTAATTAATCCAAATACAAAATCACATAAACAATCAAGCAAAGGAAGATATTGATTTTTGGGTTTCCGATAAACAAATAATTTGAGAATTAAATAAACAAACAAATTATGATAAAACCTAGGGTTTCAAAATCAACCACTAACAATCCTATTTATGTTTCAATGCAATTAACAAATTCTTTTATTTCTTTTGATGACAATTCCCGTATCTAAGTCCAGGTACGGCACTTAGACCATAGTTTTCCTTAAGAGTATGATTCTCTCCAGGTACGGCATAAATTTAACACATAGGACTCATTATGTTCTAGAAAACAAGAGAATCATGCAAATCATTACTTCAGGTACGACAATAATGTAATTCACAACTCTTAATCACAAGAAGCTAATTTGAATTATATTGCAGGTACGCCTCAAATTCATCTTCTAATTACTAGATGCAAAGTCCTAATGTGATCAATCAAAGAACTTAAACATAAAGCATCAATTCAAATAGTGACTAAGAATTCATCATAAAGAAACTATAAATCCATCAACAAATCATCAAAGTACATAAACAATTATGATAGGGCATCATCTTAACCCTAGAAAAAGGTTTAGCAAAATATAACTAAGTAAAACATAGGAAAAACATAAAAACAATGGAAGGAAAAAAGAAGGGAAAGATGGATGAGTCGTCTCTGCTCCTTAGGCGTCTACATTGTGCTCCCGAGACTCCTCTTTTATGTGAAATTTGTGCTCCCTTATATAGGGAAGATTTCTGCTCATCTTTGGCTTCATGTTTCCTTGTAAGACTTGGATTTGGATTTCTTTCTCGATTTCTTTCAGGTACGACAATAATGTAATTCACAACTCTTAATCACAAGAAGCTAATTTGAATTATATTGTAGGTACGCCTCAAATTCATCTTCTAATTACTAGATGCAAAGTCCTAATGTGATCAATCAAAGAACTTAAACATAAAGCATCAATTGAAATAGTGACTAAGAATTCATCATAAAGAAACTATAAATCCATCAACAAATCATCAAAATACATAAACAATTATGATAGGTCATCATCTTAACCCTAGAAAAAGGTTTAGCAAAATATAACTAAGTAAAACATAGGAAAAACATAAAAAGAATGGAAGGAAAAAAGAAGGGAAAGATGGATGAGTCGTCTCTGCTCCTTAGGCGTCTACATTGTGCTCCCGAGACTCCTCTTTTATGTGAAATTCGTGCTCCCTTATATAGGGAAGATTTCTGCTCATCTTTGGCTTCATGTTTCCTTGTAAGACTTGGATTTGGATTTCTTTCTCGATTTGGAATGGGAAAACCTTGAAATATCTCTTGTAGAAGTAGGAATAAGTTCATCATTTAATTCTCATCTGAATTAACTTCCTTGAAACATTAGGATTGACCATCTTGTGCCACGGAACTTGAGTTCTCCACGAATGGTTGTAAATTCTCGAGCAGATTTCATATCTGACATTTCTTCACTCAAATAATCATAACTTTCTCCAGAAGTATCAAAAACGATATCGGTAAAATTCTACAGAAATTAGAATCCGTAGCTTTCCAATGATATAAGGCTCATTATCTGATTCGATGTGGGTAACTCCCAGTAATTCAGTGAAGTTGGGTGTTCTGCACAGACAAATTCTGGGGCCTGGGTGTCTTTCAATCCTAGTTAATTAGCTCATTTTAGCTTCTTTTGTTTTGTTTATGAGACAAACCTACAAAAACACTATAACAACATAAATGACTCAAAATAAGGAGGACTAAGCATAAATCCTAAGATTAAGAGGCAAAGAAATATAGGAAAATATGAGCACATCAAACACCCCCACACTTAGACTTTGCTAGTCCTCGAGCAAAACAACGAAAACTAAAAACAGAAAGACACAAAACAAAACAAAACAAACAAAAACACACTAAGCCTTTCAACGTTAGTCTCAAAAATCTCATACTCTCATGGCATCAAGATTAGCACAATAACTAAGAATCAATCCAACATTTATTCAAGAGTCAACAAAAACATATAACTTAACATATAAACATGTAGAACATAGGAGCAACATTGGTGATATTAATCTCAGCATGCTTCAAACAAGTTATGACTCAAATCATCACCGGTTTACCCTTTTTCTTCTCGTAGATTTATTGGCTCATGCAAAAGCATATATTCACTCAAGTTATATGTGAGCGAGATAATATATAAGACAAACAAATAGCTCACATATAATAGAAAGAAAAGGCTTTTTCAGAATTTTTTTTTTTCAAGTATGATCTCATGAAGGATACCAACTACTTGCACAAATAGACCCAAGCCATAGGTTCAACTCTTATAACTCATCTCCACAGATCAAAGGCTGCTCTTTTCAAGGATAAAAAAGATCTTATAATTAAAGTTGTAATAGGGCCAAGGCTTAAGATTTATACAAACAAAGGGATAGGAAAATCACAAAATATCCTAAAAACCTAGTAGAGCTCTTGTTGATGTAGAGAGACAATCTTGAAATTCCACGAAATAGAAATGTCATAAACTCCTCCAAAGTCTTCATAAAGGGCCAAATGTCATCATGGTTGGGCTCATGCTTCATTCTAAACTTTCTTTGAACACTTGTGAATTGGACAAAGACCAAATTTTTCTTGAATAGACCTTCACTTTAAAGCAAACTCCAAATCCACAATGGGGGGACTAAAATCCATAAACACTTATCATATTTTTCATTTGCCGTCACATATAATTTTTTTCAATTTTTTTCTTTTTTCACGGCATATACATACATTTTTTTTTCTATGGACAAGTCTTACCACACACTCGAACTTCCTTCTCTTCTCCATCTTTATTCTTGAAGCTAAAAATCTCTTGTATGTCTCAAAAATTAGCTCCACTAAGTCTTTAGAACAAAGGATAAAGATATAACTATACTAAGGTTCAAGGGTTTAAGGATTATGAGGATGATGAAAGAAAATGCTTAATGTAGGCTCAAAGGGGTTTATCTAGGGGGTTGCACATCTTGTGCACACAAATAGGGACACATGGCAATTTGGCAATGGTGATAATTTCCTAAGGTGCCTTTATCCTTTCCAAGGTCCAAGCAAGTATTGATAAAAGTTTCAACAAATATAAGAGTGAATTCTAGCATTCTATAGTCCATTAAACTTAATCTATGGCAAATAATCAATCAAGATGAAAGAATAATAAGATCAACAAAATCAACTCCAAGATAATAAGATGACATATATTTTTTTCATTTAACACTCAACAAAGAAAAGGCAAATAGGCTCAAATATCTCACATAGGTTATGTATGAATCAAAAACTTATCTTAACATGCTCTTTTTTGTACCATGTAAGCAAGACCACATCCACTACACATACATATGACAATCATACATCTTTATTAACCAAAGAATGAAGTCAAACATCATCTCAATTTTATGACCCTCTTAAGCCATGATTTCTGTGATGACCTGGATTTTCATTATGTAATTTTGGTAATTAATAATGGACCATTTGTACGAATAATTGTTAGCATGCTTTATTCGTAGGTGGTATGTGGAGTGGAATGGTTTTCGTACGTATAAATATTTGAATTTCACAGTTTAGGGGGTCGTGTGAAGTTTGACTTTTTATATGTTGGGATCCTCGGAAAACTTCCTTCACGAAAGTTGTAGAACGCGTCGATACGAGTTCGTGGACATGTGTAACGCGTAAATCGGAGTTCGTATGAGGAAGTTATGACTATTGGAAGAAGTTTTCATTTTAGTATAAATAGGAAAAATCTGAAATTATTTTCATTTTTCCCTTTCCTTTTCCGGAAACTTTTTCTTCTCTCTCTCTTCTTTCTCGGTCGACTCCTTCATAAACGAAATTTTCAGACTGACCCGACCCGGACCCGGCCGATCCGACCCGGCTTTTCCGGCAACCTGTAGCCGTGAAACCTGCACAGAACGACTCGTATCCTCCTTCTGGTCGTCTCTGTGGCATCATCTTGTGGCGATAACCACCGTGCACGGCGCAGCAAGGTGGTGCAGCTTGGTGTTCTCGGACCCGACCGAAAAACACAGTTCCGGCGACGTCAAGGCTTCAAGTTTCCTTCTTTGGCTTCGTGGTGGTCATCTGAGTCGATCTATGGTGTTTGTTTCGATCGATTTACGTGGAAATCGGTTCAAATCAGTTGGGATTACTGTTCACGGCTTGTGAGGTAGTTTTCGATCCCTTAAGCTTGTTTTCTGACTTCGATCCAGTTATGAAAGTTCACAAGCATGCTTAGATGAAGCTTTTTGATGTTGGGAGTTTTGTGAAATATTGAGTTTTGGCCGGCGGCGGTGCGCCACCGCCTGTGGCGGCGTTCCGACGGTGTTCCGGCCATGTATGGGACTGTTTCTGGTATTATATGTCTTCTACACGTCGATACGAGCGTTTCGATATATAATATGCAAATTTTGGAGTTCGAATGGATTTGTTATGATTTTTGCAGTTTCATACCGATCGATTTATTTGATCTGTGAGGATTCGAGCGTCCGATCGACTTGTGGTTTGGTCACATCGATCATGGACGTATTCCGGAGACTTTGGGAGGTCTCGGATGTGGTTTTGCCTCGATTGGCGCCACTTTGGGGATTTTAGTTCAAAACAAGGGTTTCGGACTTAAATCAAATGTGAATCGTTACTAAGTGGAAACCGTTTGTGATTAGGTACTTGACGAAGTATTTGGACGGTTATTCTGTAGTTTGACTACTTATTCTGCATTGAAGACGCAGCAGGAGTTTCGAGGTGAGTAAATCTCACAAGGATCTTTATGAACAGAAGTACCATTATCGTTTTGGCGTTAATTAATTAACTGCAAACTATAGTTGGTATTAGTAGGCATTCCTGAGCGAATGACTACGTATATATATATTTAGATGAAAAATATATATCCTTATGGATAATTTTGATGAATAATAATATGCATGATGGTGTTCATATTATTGTTGAACGTGACTTTTCAGGGAACAATATTGTAGAAAAAGATGTTTTCTATTGTTTTGAAAAGTATTGAGCTTGATGTTACATTTTTGAGTCAGGCGTGACTCATTTTAGATGTATTGGTCTTTGTACCAAGGGTCACAGATGGTGAGCAGGGATTAGGGAAGCCGAAACTAGATGTTTGTAACGTTCTTAGGTCGGATGTGACTTACTTAACGTTGACCTTAAGACCAGATAGGGTCTAAGAAGATCTTATGTCACAGATGGTGATAGATCACAGATAGTGACAGGTTGCAGACGGTGACCTTGATGTTTGATTTCATGACCAGATGGGGTCTGAAGATCATGTGTCACAGATGGTGACAAGGCACAGATGGTGACTTTAATGTTAATTTTGAGACCAGACGGGGTCTGAAACCACATGTCACAGATGGTGACAGGTCGCAGATGGTGACCAAGGCAGGAAATAGGTAATCACGTCCGTAGTCGGACGAGTGGTTACGATTTCAATAGAGCTGTAGTCTGTCTGCCATTATAGATTATGGGAGTAACGGTCGAGGTTACTGGAGACTCATATGTATGTAGTTTAAAGGAGAGTTCCGATGGTATTCTTCTTTAATTGTCTAGATGAGACTTGAATTGCTACTTGATGGTTAAGTTAGCAAATAGAACATTGTCATAGCGGTGACTCATGTTGTCCTTTCTGTGGAAAGGATATGGAATGTTAGAAGGAATCATGGCTGCATGTTTCCTTAAGTAGATTGATGTGAGTTGTTGATTGATGTTCATGAGTTACTCATACGGGCTTGCAAAAGCTTACCGGGTTTGTTGTTTGGCAACCCCGGTGCACCATTCAAACGGTGTATGGGCTAATCCTGCAGGTCAGGAAAATCATGGCTGAAGCTGAGGTAGCTTGTTGGCAGCAGGACGGGTGGGAAGCAAATTTTGTTGGTTTTGCCAGTATATGACTTCCACTATGCAGTAAGCTCTGAGGAGCATTTACGTTTTATTTTGTGATGACAATTTAATTCGTAAATATGTGTAATATATAACTCTGTGGAGCGAGTGTATATTATCTTGGATGGTTCAGTTCCTCAGTAAGTACTTGTTTTAAGGGAAAGATGTTCCAGGTATTTGTATTGATGACTGAACATTCACGCATGTATAATTATGAGATTATATATATCGATTTTTATTGTTGTTAAAAATCAGGGGCGTGACAATTTCTGAAATCAATACTCATCATATATAGTTATTGAAAGGCATTCTAAGACTCAGGATAACAAAAACCAAAACAAAAAACAAAGACGCAAAAAGAACAAAGAAAACAAAAAAAAAATTCATTTTTTTTTATAAATCCACAAAACTAACAACATAATAGAAACAAAAATCAAAATCCATTCCCCCACACTTATAAGTGAAAAATAAAAACAAAATAAGTAAAGAGAAGCGTTGAGAGCTCCCTGGGATTTATTGAAGAATAGCACAAAGCCGATGTTGAAGTAAAAAAGATCGCAGAAGTCATGAGGAAAAATTTCAGCACAGATTGAGCACTGTTCGGTATTTCTCAAATATCTCTTAGCTCACAACTCTGAATGATGACCTGCTTTTTCTTTGGAAACTAGACTCGTGTAGCTTTCCGGTGATATGCAGTAAGGCTATTAAAACTTCCAGGAAGATATCCAGAATCTACGTCAAAACGATAAATATTTAGCAAACTTAAAACCAAAACTTTTAGAAACTAAATAAACAAAATATAAAATCAGATTGGTAATCAAGTTAGAATCAAAATCAATCATCGATCCCGGGCAACGGCGCCAAAAACTTGTTGTGAAATTTTAATTAAAACTCGCAAGCTCATGAATCGCCGTTAGTAAAGTGTGCAAGTACGAGGTCGTTCCGACTGAGTATTGATAATTAATTTAAACCCTAACCTAATTAATCCAAACACAAAATCACATAAACAATCAAGCAAAGGAAGATATTGATTTTTGGGTTTTCCAATAAACAAATAATTTGAGAATTAAAGAAACAAACAAATAATGATAATGTAAACTTAAACAGAAAAAAAACTATTAAATCGCTTCACAAGGAATACAGATACAATTGTATAAAAATAAGAACAAGAAATAAATTAATTAGAAATGGATCATGAACCTTTAAACTGAATGGTCACTCAATCCAAGCCTAAGTCTTCTGCACTGCATCTCAATATTTGGTATTCTCTGTATGGGGCAAGAGACTGTATTACCGAGAGCATATGAGAGAGTGCAGGGACCCAAGCTTTATATAGAGAATTGGATATTCTGTAACCTCCCATAAAGGAAACAATTCAAGTCCAAATCTCTATTGTAATTGCATATTATTTTAGGTTAACTTAATAACCATGTCATATTAGATTTCTCCATAATTTACGTGGATACACCATAAATAAAATATCGGATTAAAGCCTCAAGATTCTCCAATTACTTATTCTGCGTAAATTGGTAAGTTGTTGATGACTCGATGTAAACTAATGATAAAGTCCATTTTAGTCTTACAGATAAAACCTAGGGTTTCAAAATCAACCACTAACAATCCTATTTATGTTTCGATGCAATTAACAAATTCTTTTATTTCTTTTGATGAAAATTCCCGTATCTAAGTCCAGGTACGGCACTTAGACCATAGTTTTCCTTAAGTGTATGATTCTCTCCAGGTACGGTAGAGGTCGTATATCCTAACATGTAGTTTATCCAGGAACGACATAAATTTAACACATAGGACTCATTACATTCTAGAAAACAAGAGAATCATGCAAATCATTACTTCAGGTACGACAATAATGTAATTCACAACTCTTAATCACAAGAAGCTAATTTGAATTATATTGCAGGTACGCCTCAAATTCATCTTCTAATTACTAGATGCAAAGCCTTAAGGTGATCAATCAAAGAACTTAAACATAAAGCATAAATTCAAATAGAGACTAAGAATTCATCATAAAGAAACTATAAATCCATCAACAAATCATCAAAGTACAAAAAGAATTATGATAGAGCATCATCTTAACCCTAGAAAAAGATTTAGCAAAATATAACTAAGTAAAACATAGGAAACACATAAAAGGAAGTGAAAAAGAAGGGAAAGATGGATGAGTCATCTCTGCTCCTTAGGCGTCTACATTGTGCTCCCGAGACTCCTCTTTCATGTGAAATTCGTGCTCCCTTATATAGGGAAGATTTCTGCTCATCTTTGGTTTCATATTTCCTTGTAAGACTTGGATTTGGATTTCTTTCTCGATTTGGAATGGGAAAACCTTGAAATATCTCTTGTAGAAGTAGGAATAAGTTTATCATTTAATCCTCATCTGAATTAACTTCCTTGAAACATTAGGATTGACCATCTTGTGCCACGGAACTTGAGTTCTCCACGAATGGTTGTAAATTCCCGAGCAGATTTCCTGTCCGACCTATCTTCACTCAAATAATCATAACTTTCTCCAGAAGTATCGAAAACGATATCCGTAAAATTCTACAGAAAGTAGACATCCGTAGCTTTCTAATAATATATGGTTCATTATCTGATTCGATGTGGGTAACTCCCAGTAATTTGGTGAAGTTGGGTGTTCTGCACAGAAAAATTCTGGGACATGGGCGTCTTTCAATCCTAGTTAATTAGCTCATTTTAGCTTCTTTTGTTTTGTTTATGAGACAAACCTTCAAAAACACTATAACAACATAAATGACTCGAAATAAAGAGGACTAAACATAAATCCTAAGATTAATAGGCAAAGAAATATAGGAAAATATGAGTACATCAGTAGGACTAATCATCCACAGTGAATATGGATTACCAAAGTGAAGAACAGCCATTGCTGCAAGATTTCTACCCCAGTTGGCTTCTTACTTTATCCTTGACACCTACTCCATTAATCCAAAAGATCGAATATGATTATAAGGGAACAAAGAAAATAGAAATGAGATATGTGAGCAGGATTAAAACACGTTGAAACTTGAAAACTAAAAATCCATCATTGTCAAAGTTCAAGTGTTATTCATCACAGTCTTTTAAGATGTTCAATGTGGTGCTCATGTACCTTAGCATACCTAAAGCAAAGATTGGAACAAACCAACTAAAGCCCTTTTGCACGCTGACTCCACCTAATTTGCCTTATTTGTCGACTTTTGTATAGGATAGAGACGGGAACGACGAGGATGAAGATGAAGGACCAGACGATTGAGAACGTCATTGTGAACAAAGAAGGAGAAGAGAGAGAGGAGAGAGATCTGGAACCTAAGAGTGAGGCTAAGGCCATGTTTGGTTGACTGGAAAGGAAAGGAATCACTTTCCTTTCCTTTGGGAAAGTGTTTCCGGAGGGGGGGGGGGGGGAACCAAATTCCTCCACTTTTTCCTTTCATTTGGGAAAGTGTTTCCCTTTCTTGGCTGTCCCCAAACGCAGGAAAGGAAAGTATTTCCTTTCCCAATGCCCACTTTCCGGGAAATACTTTCCTTTCCCAATGCCCACTTTCCGGGAAACAAACATGGCCTAAGGGGAAAGAGAGAGAGTGTGTGTGTGGCAGGTTGTAATTTGTAGAGAGAATTTTAATTTGTAGAGCAACTACAACAGCTTTCCCATATTTTGATATTTCTCTATTGTAGAGAAAAATGAGCATCTTTTGTTTCATCAGATTCCATATAACTATTCCCATTTTAGGGATAGTGAAGAAAGAGAAAATATGATTCCCTAAATTTACAGCGATCTCTAAAATTTTAAGAAAAAATGGAGATTTTAGAAGTTGCTGTAAATTAGGGAATCTGTTGGAGTTTGAAATGAAAAAAAGGCTAAAACTTTGACTTTTGCTTCCCTATAATACAGAAATTATTGAGAAGCTGTTGGAGTTGCTCTAAGGGGTAACTGAGAAATATTTTGGATACAATTTGAGCATTGAATCAAAACCCACATAAAAATGGGAGAGGATCCTCTCCTAAGCTTCTAATCTTCCTAACCTACCTAAGCTTTGAACTACAAAGTGACACGTGTCCAAAATTACATTTGATGGCCTACAATAAATTTAGGTTTTTCCTTTATTTCTCCTGTTCTTTTTCTCTTGTTCTTTCACTTACACAAATGCCAAGTGTTGGTCTTTGTTCTCTCAGCTCATAATGCAAATACTTCAAGCAGTATATCCCCAACTACAAACTACAACCTAATCAACCTTTTGCCCTCAACCACAAAAACCAACACTCTTCAATTGAACAATCACCACTCCAAGCTCAAATCACAAAACCCATAAACCATATCCGCATCCAAATCAAGCTAGTGATTTTCTACTTCCCCAAAAAAGTTTAAATCTTACACACCCACTAATTGCCACACTAGTTCCTAACCCAGAAACCAAGAAGTCAATTCGATGCAGAAAAGTTTCGAAACTCCGAACAATTACAACATCCCTAATCAAATTTCCTCAACTCCTAATCAATATAAATCTGGGAAAACAGTCTAAGCAACTAGCAGTAGATTCTAATTCATCCTCTGATCCAACTAAGTTTACTACACCACCCAAACTCTCCCCAATCAAAGCTTCTCCAATCCAAAACACTTAACATGTATATACAAAAACAAATATCTTTATGCAAAATAAAGCTAGAATCTCATGTAGATTTCAACTAATTGCTAGAAAACCAAAAATCTCCATATCTTGGATGAAAATCTCAGCTCCTGAATGAGCCACACATTGAAGTACCTCTGTAAATTGAGACCAAGCATTGAAACGCTGTTTGGTATTAATTTAACTCATACCCAATTGCTTTTTGTTGATGTTTTAACTGATACCCAATTGGTAGAAACAATGAACGGCGATGGTTGGGGTGGTTGGCGGTGGTGACGATGGTGACGATGGGTTGGGTTGGGAGCGGTTGCCATCACCAATAAATGAAGGAAGAGAGAGAGAGAGAGAGAGAGAGAGAGAGAGAGAGAGAGAGTCCAAGTCTGTTTTGTATATGAGTTTTGGTGGGAAAAAAAAAAATCAAAATTGAGTTCAAGACTTCAAGCAATAGCAGCCATTAGATGTGATTTTATACACGTGGCATCTTGTGATGAAAAGCTTAGGTAATTAGGAAGATTAGAAGCCTAGGAGAGGATCCTCTCCCCTTGCCTAAATACCAAGGTTTCAAATTTCGGTTTCGGATTCGATTTCGATACTTCAAATTTAAGGAAATTTCGGAGAAAGTTTCGATTTCGGTGGAAATTTCTGTTAAAAATAAAGAAATCAAATTAACTGCATTTATAAAATGATATTTTTGAATGAAACTTTTACATAAACTAAACTAACTTATAATAAACCTATTTACAATGTAACATCTCTAAAGTTATACATTTATAATAGAATTATGATATTTTATATGGACGAGTAATTAACTAGTACTGTAGTAGGTTGCTAAACTAGTGTTTTTATCTATGTGTATTAATAATGTGTTGTATATTGATAATGTAAATATGATTTACTTTTTTTAATAATTAGAAAATTACAAGGGGGTGGAGCGGGGCACGTAAAACCAAAACTCCGTGAGTGAAAATGAACAAGTACAACAAAAGGAATATAAAAGCTACTATGATGTGGTTCGATGTAGCTGGTTGAACTGCTTTCATTTAGTATCATACAATACTGCTCCCAAGTACATGAATTTTGGAAATGATTTTCGTACTTCATCACATGGTTATTGTATGTGTACGTGTTGTTTCATTTCCACATGCAATCCATATATCGGATATTGTGGAATTACCTAATATGATGTTACAGTGTATGAAGCATACAATATTTGAGACGAAGCAAAAAAGAAATCATGTTATGGTTGGAGCATTCAACTTTGTAGTAGATAAAAACAAAAAGGTTTTTTGTTGTATTCAACTTGGTTGTACGAAGTCATGGGTTCGAGTCACCATGGGGGCAGGAGTGAAACTCTTTTATCCTCTTTTTTTGGATAAAAAAAATAAAGAAAAAAAAAACTTGATTGCAAAAAAAAAAAAATCAAAATTTCATATTTTCTCTATAAAAGTATGAAGTAAAAATTCATTGTAGGTGACGTAAAAATTTAACAGAAATTTTAGAGAAATTTCAGACAAAATTTCGATGTGAATTTTTAAATATATATTGTGTGTGTAGATATTTAGGAAATTAAGAATTGCGTGAAAATGTACGGAAAATTTCTGGAAATTTCTGACGGAAATATAAATTTCATTTCGGTACTTCAAAATTACAGAAATTTCGATAATTTCGGAGAAATTTAAAACCTTACTATATACCACACCCCGGGGTAATCGTTGACGCAGATCTTTGACACTTAACTCGAACGCGGCCCAGTTTTAGCCTTGAAAATCTTAGCGGCCACTTTACGCTTCCCGAAAAACACACCTTTGAACCTTCTTCTTCTTCTTCCCCGTCTACCTTAGCGTTATTTTCAGGCTTTCAGTTTGATCTTCCCTTTC
>CM045496.1:28540187-28560187 GCA_024704745.1 Rosa lucieae | reverse complement strand
GCAACTGTGCAAGTGTGTTAAATTTGCAGGTTCTATTGTTTTATACTTTTAATGCATAACTGCATTTTTTGTAGCAATCATACTCCTCCTGTGTAGCACCAAGTTATATGTTAATAAACTTTATGTTAGTTACATGTTACCAAGACAATAGCCTATTAGCCTTAGTACAGTTTGATTTGTTTCCAAATTTGTGTACTAGTGAAGTTAGTTTGTTAGGATCTTGCAGGGTTGCATACTGAGATCAGTGAAATGATCGAATGGGATCTGCAATTAAATCAGTTTCAGATTTTTGACTTGATATTTTGTCATGTGCAGATATTGACTGTGAACTTGTGATTGTTGTCAACTTCTCATTCTTTATTTATTCTTTTCATGGTAGATGTGCTTCATTTTAGTGATTTTACATTGTTTGATTTGTTTTAAGACAAGATTGAATGTGTCAACATTGTAGGTTGTAGTGCTAGGACTGTTAGAAATCTGTATTTTTATTCTGGGATGAGTGAAATATGAAAAATCAGATATCCTTAAGTGAATCAGGTGATGGGAAAAAACAAGGGAGTTTGGGATCCCGAAATGGGCCCGGGCCTGATCTGATCCCGTTCGGTTTCGGTACCGTCAGTACCATATAAAAAAAAAACCACGGCCCGTCCCGAAAATATTTTCAGTACCGAGCTCGGTATCAGCATATAACCGGCCCGTGCCCAGCCCTATTACTAAAGATGGATCCACTGTTCATGTAACAGTTGAATGACGGTTTTGCCCCCAACTTTTAACTAAAATTACAATCTGTCTTTTTCTTTTCTTTTTTTAATAATTTTTTTATGAGAGAACAATTCTGTTTTGTATTTGTAAATTTCTACAAATGATACCTAAAGTAGGTTTTTTTTTTTTAATTTTAAAATTGGAAGAGTTTCATTAATCATATTTCTGTAATTGTAGTTCTTACATATGTGTAATCTGTTCAAGCAGCTTATTAAAACTTGCACTATAGAGACTTTGTTTATGAATCGGTCATAATTTGCTTAAGTTACAACCTAAAATTGTACTTCTCAAACTTATGTAACTATGATCTATTACATTTTTTATCAGAATTACAAAAAAAAATTGTTTAACAACTAAGCACTACATAAAAAATTGTTAAAAACTAACAAATCCAATTCCCGCGGCATCGCGCGATTGCCTTTTCTAGTCTATGCTAAAAATGGATACGTTTGCTTCAACATTGTAACTGGTAAATGAAGACAAATCCTAGCGTTTGTAATTGACAAGAATCTCACAATCCTCAGTCATTTGTTGATGATGGCTGTTTGAGCCAAGATTTCGGCAACCTACCATGCAGAGGATTCCTTCTGGATCATCGTAAATCCCTTCAGCAGAGATCCTCACGTCATTTAAAGGTGGCACTGTTATTCTTTTTTGGTAGCTAATATTGCAAGGGTTGCTCGGGTTGTACTTGTACCTATAGTGTTCACTGTACGGGTACGGCTACTGGTAGCCTGGTAGGATCTATTGCCAACAGAAACAGGCCAAGAACTGCCCCATCGAACTTCTCCTTTGTAAATTTTAGCTGACATATCAAATCCCGTGTTAAATATACCCCACAGTACCATGACTACTAGTGCTTCCAATTGTCCATGCTGCATGAAATCCCAAGCTCAGTCTTATTGAATAATCTCCCACAGGAGCAAACTGAGAATCTGTTGCATTTGCATCAAAGAATCGACAAGCAACAATACCTGATTTTACTATGCGTCCCATAAACTTCCCCAACCAATGTAATATTGGGATCAAAATGCCTCTGCTAGGGGCCATTTTAATAAAACGCCACCTTCCTGCATCTCCATTATGATTTGCTTTCATATATTTTTGTTGATGCATTGAAGTAGATACGACTGACTTTTAGATATGGAAAAAGAAGACATAGAATGCAAATAGTGGCCTTGTCACAAAAAGAAGGATGATAATACCAACATGAAACTATTAACATGACATCTTCACTCTGATTCTCAAGCATATATGCAAGAACTGATACAACACCAGCACATTACAAAATCTGCTATCAAGATACATCAAAATTCAGACACCAACTGTTTGACAACAAACACAATCTACCTTGACTCAGACCTATGCACAAGTAACTCAAAACTTTAGCCATCCACCTCCACAATCCATTACATAGCTAGCCGCATGATTTTTCCCTCTTCCTGGAGTAACCTCTGATGAAGTCCACACTGATGATTAGTAAACTCCTCGAACAAATCCTTCAGCTGCTTAGCTTTAGTGTATTCTGGAGTCCCAGACATTACAACCTTCAGCTCATTGCTACTTAGAGTTTTACACTCTAATGTTGCCTGTAAATCAATAAGGATTGTACTTTTAATGGCCAGTTGATGCTTTATAATAGTTATTTTTCATTCTAAAATGTTTTAAATTGGCTTCTGCCTCTCTTTCGCAGGGAGGGCAAAGAGAGGTTTTGAAAAACAATAACTATTTGTCATGGCACAATCGGTGGCCAATGCAGAAACAAGCAATAATCATGCCCAAACAGTATCTTACATAACTACAAATCACAGGACAGCTCAAAGACAGAGCATGGTGATTGACCCTTACAGTCACACTGACAGGAAAAATTATAGGAAACGAACCTGAGATGTACGCTTAAAGGTTTCAATCGATGCCCTTATTGTGCCATCCATGGGAATTTTCTCAGTCAGAACCCAAGGCCTACATAGAATTAAAACTGATGAACATTAGAAATCAATAATAAAGCTAAAGGTTCAGAATCCTAAAACTACATTAGTTTCCTCTTCTTCTTTTTTTCCCTCTTTTTAAAAAAAAAAAAAAACTATAGGGAGATGTCAGATCACAGAAGTGATAAAAACCGATTCTATACTGACCCATTTGAGTTCACATTAACAGCATAAACAAAACATTTGACACAAGACATACCTTCCTGTTGACGAGATGATGATACGATCTGGACTTCCCAAAAATTCAGATAACTTGTCGAGGTTCTTTTTGCTGTTCAACATGATGGTTCCTCTTGTATAAACCTCTGATTGCTTACTTAGAGAAACAAATGCTTGACATGATATTGAAAGTTGCTGGTATATGAATTCCATAATTGTAAATGATGAGATCCCCTTCTCAAGATTCTCAACAAAGATCATATGGGGAAGCCCTCCAATATCCATGTCATGTCCATCCCTTGCAGAAATATTGTCCATTATCTCTGCTTTAGAAAATAGTAAAAGATTCAGAGAACAAAACTAATGCATTTCTACAAAACCCCATGAAAATCTGTACAAACCTTTGGAAGATGAGCTTGGAGTGAAGGATCTCCTGACATGGCTTGTATCCTACAAACAAACAAACAAGCATTACTACCATACTGAAAAAAGAAAAGAACAGAGAATGGAAGTTCTTAAAGAGCAAGTAAAGGACAGAGAAACAGACAAAACACTCAATATTCAGTGGATATTACTGTGGTCAACAACTTCTTACTGTCTATGTCAGCCTCACAATGAGTCCAACACACTCAAACTCTTAACACTCAATTGTCTTTAATTCACTCTATAAAAATTGTTTTTATTTTTTGTTTTACAATCATGCACACTGTTTGAGCCCATCATAAAACTTGATCAGAGAAAGACAAACTTTCCTGTTTCAATGCTATTCAATCTAGGAAATAAACCCAGAATAAGAAACAGAACTGAACCCAAATAAAATATTCTAAAAAAAAAAAACAGTAAGGAGTACACAAGGGATTATAATTCAAACAAATCAATTTATAATCCAAAAGGCGCCAAACCTGCTATTAGAAAGACTATTAGAGAATCCAAACTCTCCTCTAAAAATGCTACACACTATAAGAAAAACCGAAAAAACGAAACTGAGCTTGTGCCCAAATAAAACTCGAGACATAGTCTAAATTCAATTCCACCAACCAGTTATATAATGAGTGTTCATTCACAGACCAACACAGATATTCAAAAAAAAAAAAAATCAATTTAAATTCCCAAAATATTAAAACTTACCTCACAATCACCACCACCAGAATTCTCAATCGAATTCGAAAAAGTGTTCTCAATCATCTTCTCCTTGACCGCGTTAACAAAAGAGGTCAAAGCCGGGTCAATCTCTTCGTCCACCGCCGGCAGCCGGACTCTGCAAATATTCTCAAGCGCCACCACACCGAGAGTCCCAACTTGCGGGCCGTGAATCCACTCCAGAATAAAGCTGCAAGTGCACTCCTCCTGCCCTCCCTCCCCAACCCTATGCTCCTCGTGCACAACCTAATCATCCACAGTCAGAAATCCACAGAGGCATTTTCACAAACACAAAAGCGTGCAGAGAGAGAGAGAGAGAGTGGAAATGACCGAACTGACCCCGTCGACGAAGGCGTCGAAGAAGCGGCGGTCGTCGGGGTGGACGGAGCGGGCGGCGCAGACGAGGAGGCCTCTGTCGACGGAGGAGCACTCGGAGTCCTGGAGCTGGAGGGAGAGGCGGCGGACGCGGGAGCGCAATGCGTCGAGGTCTGGGAGGGCGGCGAGGTCGTTGGCGCCGACGAACTCGTCGTGGGCGTCGGAGAAGTTGGCGAAGGTGATTCTGAGGCGGAGGCCGGCGCCGGTGTCCTCCGTGAGTAGGCGAGCGTCGTACCAGGCGTCGTCCTTGTGGGACCGGAACTCTAACGCCATCGATGGTCACGCTGTCACTGTCGCAGTGTGTGTGGGGTCCCAAAGGGAATCTCGCTGCTTTTTGAAAGGAGGGCCGATATGAGTGTGTTGATCGTGTGCGTCAAAGGTGGACGGTCAAGGTATTAATTCCATGTTAATATTTTTCTAAAATTTACCAACCTGGGTGGGTATTCAATGTTTACTTTTATGGCTATATGCAGTAATAATCTGGAAGACGGTGCGAATGTTACTCATAATCTACGAATCATTAAAATATTGAGCGACGTGAAAAGAAAATAAGTTCACACAAAATTGGCCTTGAAAAAGAAAAAGTTGTTGGGAGTGATGATCAAGGATGCTATGGTTTCTCTTGTCATGAAAGATATCGGGAGTTCCTTTCAAAAAAAAAAAGATATCGGGAGTTCGGTATAAATTTTATTTTGGTTTGGGGTTTTGAGGTATTTATTTGTAATGTAGGCATAATATAAAAAAATGTGGGTATTATATGGTGAATTTTATTAATGAATATGACTTTTTAAAAAATAATAATAAAAGAGATTGATTTATTTATATTTTAATTGATTTTATAGTACATAATTCTTCACTCGGAGCTCAATCCACGCATTTGTTGTGAGTAATAAATAGCATAACACCAATATTAGCTTGGTTTCTTATGCTTTCTAATGAGGTATACATTTGGATAAATGAGAAGCTAAAATTAGTTCAAGACCGTCCTCAATTATAGTTTCATATATTAACATTTATACGTTCATTTCTTTAACTGTAATAGAATGCAAAGGTGTAACTCAAAAACTCAACTGAACATGAACTCACAAAACAATTATTTTCAAATATTTAACATTCCAAAATCCTAATCCTCAAAAGTAAAAGAAAGAAGCCAGAATCACACATTAAAATGGTAGGTTAAAAGAGGGGATTGAATTGCTTTTGTTTTGATGTTGATCACATTCTTTGGATGGGTTCATGAAAAATTCCCTCTTGAGCTCATTTAGATCTGCGGGTTAACAGCCTAGAGTACTGGACGGCTAAGATGTACGGCCGAAATAAGTATGAACAAAATGAACGGTTGGCAGAGTGGGAAAGTAACATGAGCAAAGCATGGCAAAGGTCGTATGGCACTGTCATCCCTGTCACTCTGACAATCTTGACGCTTGATTCTCCAGCTTTTTCCTCTTCCTTTGTCCTTACTTTTGTTAAATCAACTAAGCACCGAATTTACTGGGTTTAAATACTCTATTGCCCCCATAATTGCTTGTCTTAGTTTTCCGGCTTCTTTTATCGAACCGGCTAGCTAAGCTAAACAGTTGCTTTTCATGTTTCCACTTTCCACTTGGCATCGCCGCATTGGTTGGAATTATGATTTGTTTCCTTTGTTTTTATATGGGAAAGTTAGTAAATAACTAAATCTTGATACTCTGCCGTATTTCCAAACATTAGATGAAGGAATTAGAAACAAGATTAGAAGAAATATTAGACTTTGAATGAAGATGATTTTGAACTCAATTATATGGTATCTTATTTAATTCTAGCTTGTTAGATGTGTTGTAAGAATATATAATTTAATTTTCTTAGCTTTCTTAGTTTGTCAATCATTTCCTAATCTGAATCATTTGATTTGATTACTCTTCCTTAATTAAGAAACAATGCTCGATGTAAAGCTTAGGTTAAATTTTCTAATTCAAAAGAAACTAAGAAAAAGCTTCTTTTCCTTTCAAAAAAAAAAAGAAAAAGGTTGTGTTATTCTCATCTGCACACACGTGTTTGTTTGGTAAGAAAAAAAAAGGAAGCCGATGCGCCGAGCGAAGCCGCCCCACCAGAATACTAAATCTTTGTCTTAATAAAGGCAGAGAGAGGGAGTGAAGTGAACTACACTAGAAAATATTCCAAATCTAAACACCCTTTTCACACTCTCCCACCTCTGCTACTCTCTCTCTGTCTCTCTGCCCCTCATTGTTGAAGAAGAAGAAGAAGAAGAAACAGTGGTGTACGTGTGTGGTTTGGTAGAGAAATGAGGGGTCCTTTGGGGGCAGTGATAGGGAGGTACCCATCAAGTGATGGGAGTGACCAGATGAGCTCAATCATCAGGCACAACAGGAAATGCAAGGACCTTGTGTTCCTGGTCATCTTTATAGCCTTCTGGGTTGCTATGATTGTCAACTCAAGCTTTGGATTCAATCAAGGAAACCCATTAAGGTAACACAATCTTCGCCATACCTATTCTTTTGGGTCAAGTTTGGTTCTTTTTAAGTTTTTAAGGTAAGAATCGCCGTTGGGTTTGCCTTTTTAGCTCGTTTGGCCAGTTTTTAACAATCTGTAGTCTTTTTATTATTTCTGGGTTTAGTTCCATTTACAGCACTATTGATAAACCCTAAACTCTTCTGATGAAATATATTCAGAACAAAAGGCCCTTTTTTTTTTAATGGGGTTTTGTGTTCTTTTGTGATTGCCTGAGAAATTTGTAAGGAGCTGAAACTGATATATTGGGTTCATGGTCATTCACTTTTTAAAGCCTGGAATTCTGTTTTGCTTTTTGTATATTTTGTTGGCAATTACGGTAACAGTTACTGCATTCGGTGTGGTTTCCGTTTAGTTCTTCAGTGTGATAAGTTTGTTCATCATTGTAATTAAAAATGCTGGTTTCATCAGGCTCACTTATGGACTGGACTACAAAGGAAATGTTTGTGGCGACAGGCATGCAAAGCCTGGTCTTCGGGAACTCGAACTCAAATATTGGTTAAATCCAAACCAGGTTTACCTGAGTGGTCTAAAAGACAATCAGTTCGACCTGGCTGATGCCCGGAGTATATGCCTATTGGATTGCCCCGCCCCTTCTGAAGATACACTGAATTGGGTGTGTGATTACCCTGAAGGAGAGATCCGTCTTTCAATGAATGATTGGATTGACAGGAATTATGATTATTTTGAGTTCCTTACGCCTGAAATGCGAAATGCCTCTCTTCAACTCGGGGTCCTTGTTACCCGTCATATTTCCTAGTGTAAACGGTGAGTAAACTCAGTTTTGCTACAGGTTATTGAATTGTATCATATTTCTGTTCCTAATTGCATTCAAGTACAAATATGTTCTATTTACACAGGTGATGTTTTTGTGTGTGTATATGCCTGTCACTGGAAGATGGCTGAGGTTTAAATGTAGTCCCTGTATGGTTTCATTATCAAATATTTCTTCTATTTTACCTCATAACATTACTGAACCTGTTCCTTTTGCAGTCTATTGGAGCTGCCAATTTATTGCCCGTCCATCAAACAATTCGTTGAAGCATTGGCAGCAAATGGGTGGAGTGAGTGAATATTAATGGGACATTATTATAGACAAATCTATTCACAGTTCCATCAATTCTCGGTCAGCTGTCTTAAAGGTTGAGTAGTGTTTTCTTCTGTAGTTTTTACTTCTTTACAGCAAGTGTGCTTGAGGAATTTGTGAAAATTGTAACTTTTTCTTGTCTTCATCACTTTTTGCATTTTTTTCTTAACAATTAGCTACTCATTTTCAGCGAAACATAATTTATGGGCCAGAATAATTTTTTTATTACTATAGAGTGTCATCACTCATAGAGACGAGATGAGTTGCCTTAGTCTAAGCCTGCTTTAAAAACTCAATAGAGCCTATCATTTTCCTATTAAGTTATTAAGTTTGTCTTGCTATTAGTGAATATCCAATCTCAAAACTATTTAGTAATATTTCCTCATTCAGAGAACCTAGTTCCCAGCCAATTGAATCAATCGGGCAACAAGAGTTCTTCATTTTCTACAAAGGCCGAATTTGTAAGTGGATGCTTGCTGAAACTGCGGGCAGTTATTTGACAAATAGATCTCTGCATTAGTCTTCACATGCTGCCAGAACTATGACCCTATATGGATGTGTTTGCTCCTTCTTTTTACTGCTTTATGGATATAGTACCTATGCTCGTTGCATTTCCTAGAGTTCTAATTTTCATTGCTTACATCGTATTTGCAGAGATACATGGCCGATATTGGAAAGTCATGGCGAGTGCTGCTTGTTTGTGGAGGAATCGTGCCACTGGCTTTGTCATTGATTTGGCTGCTTCTGATTCGTCATTTTGTTGCTGCAATGCCTTGGATAACAGTGGCCCTCTTTAATATTCTCATAATATTAGTCACAATGTTTTACTACTTGAAAGGTCAGGAGCTTTTTTTGTATTCACCATATCCATGATTCAATTGGTAGTTTGTTAATATTACTGATAAAGCTGTTTAGGCATCTAAGTTGTTCATCTGAGGCCATTAGCCCTTCACTTCTACTTCATACATATTCGATCTTCTGACAGTAGATCCTATATTACTTATCCCCCAAAGGGCAGAGAGACAGCAGGAGGAAGGGGGGTTGTTCCGAGAGGGAAGATTGAGTACAAAAATTGGAATTGTGTTTATTTATGTCCAATATGTTGTCTTCTACAAGGGTATATTTATTCTCTCTTGTTGAGCATGGTTGTTGACTTTCTTGTGTCTCATCTTTAGCACTGACATATTAGTTAATACATCCGCCATTTGTAATGGAGATAGAATTCAGATCGCTGTTACTTGTTTGAGACTCAAGTGTGATGCTTCGCACATTCCAGTCGTCTACTTGTGTATTTAAATATTCAACAACATGCAGTTCTGATTTTTTTTCTTGCCTGGTTATAGCTGGATGGATAGGAAATGATGCCATCTCCCCAATCATGGTGAGCACGATCCGTACATTCGCATAATTGGAAGGGTGTGTACCTCATTAACAAAATTCTCCAAACTTCAAAGCTAGTTGATAGCACTGTGCCTTTGTTTTAGTTAGTTTGTATCTTTTACTAACTAAACAGTTCCAATCTTTCAGGAGTTGCATCATCTCCGTGCTGTTGCAGTTCTCATGACCTTTATTATGGTTGTTTCTGTTCTTACATCAATTGCTATAGTTCGCCGCATCCTTATGGCAACATCTGTCCTTAAGGCAAGTATGATATCTCATTAATTCTTTGAAATTGTAAAAACATATCATGGGAATTTTGATGATGCATAAAGATATAAAGACCTCTTGATTTCTCCCACTTTCTCCATCTAAAGAAGTAAATACTCCAATTAGTTTGAGTTGCCAAAGTTGTAGATATATAAATGTTTGAAAGCTAGAGCTATCAACTAGCTTGTAATCTAGTGGTATTTCTCTTCCATTTGTTGGTAGCATCCCAAGTGCTCCCCCTTGAATAATGATAATCATGAAAATAAAAATAAAACAAGACTTTCAGCAAATATTTCTCAAAAAGTAGAATGATGATGTAGGATTTATTAGAAATTAACCCTTAACTTAATTTCTGTTTTCCTCTTAAGATTTCAGTATTATGGCTGAGAAGAAACTTGCAGGATAGTAGAGAAAGATATAAGAAACATGAAGAATTGACTTGGTTAGAATGTATTCAGAAAGTGTTTAGAAATAATAAAATTTTCTTATGGATTTCTCTTTTGAGTCCACATCTGGAATTGCACAAAGATACTAAAACCGGAAGTTCAAAGACAGAAATAAAAAGATATGATAAGAAACAAAGGTCAACAGTAGTAAAGCTAGGGAAAATATAAAAATACTGTTGTTTCATCATGTTTAAAAAAAAAAACCATGAAGAAATCCGTAGCTCTTAAAGGTGTGGCACTGATCATGGCCAAACCTAGGAACTGTCTTGTTCAGTACTACCATTTATACCGAGATTATTAAACTTTGACCGAAGTGAAATCCTCAATTTCTGTAGTGCATACAACTATGCAAGGAATAATCTCATTTATTCATATGCAGGTTGCTGCCAAGGTCATAGGAGAAGCTCAAGCACTCATAATATTTCCAATAATTCCATATACCATCCTTGGAGTTTTTACATGATCTGGTTTTCAGCTGCTTTTCACCTGTTCAGTTCTGGTCAAGTAGTCCAGAATAGCTGCAACTCGAACTGCTGTGCCTATGATCTTGCATCAAAACAAGTTCACTGTGATCGTTGTTGCGGTTATAGCATTCATTACACTCCTCATATTGGAATTGCTATCCTTTTACTATTGGGCTCGTGGTGAAACATCAGTAAGTTACTAAGCTTGTATGCTTAGATGTTTACAACAAAGTTGGCTTGTAGGTTTATTTCATAGGTCGGGCTTTTATCTTTGTTAGCTGAGTTACAAGAATGCCAAAATAATTTTATATATGTATTACTGTGTTAACATGATGGTGTTCAGTGCTTAGGCTGGCATATCTTGAAATTGGCATAGCATTAAATATTTTAATTTCGGCATGGCATGGTATTATGTCTAGAACTGTTTCAACTTACTTTTCATTTATAGTTCCTCTAGAGGTAATAAACCTGTTTCTCTCAGTCTGAAATTTGATTCTTACTGTTTTAGCCACAGATAATAGTGGTCTGTTATGGCATTTTTACAGTCGACTGTTGGGCATATTTCGTTGCATAGTAATATTGAACGTATGCAATATCCATCTTAGACTAAGATTAGATACGTGTTCACATGCATATCGGTGGGGAGCTCTCCCCCATAATATCTGCTGGATTCTGAAAAAAAAAAAGAATTTTGGGCTCGTTATCTTTAGTAACTTCAAACCAAGTGACCTGAGATTTTCTTTTCGACGAACAAGTTTTATTTGGTTATGTGCCATTTTTATCTTACTCATTATTTTTTGTAATGCAGGGTGAAATACCATTTCTTCCGGTCTTTTCCTCTATGAAACGGCTGATGCGCTATAGCCTCGGGTCGGTGGCTCTTGGCTCCCTGATTGTGTCATTTGTGGAATCAATAAGGTTTATGCTCGAGTCAATTCGTCGCCGGAGTCAATTCGTCGCCGATTAAAAGTTTCTGGTACCACGCCTAATAACTGGTTGGAAAGGCTGCATTCTCTACTGCTAGGTTTTGCCTGAGCTGTATTGAGTGGACAATCAAGTCGGTTAATCGCAATGCCTACATTATGGTAATTCCAACATAACTAGTATTGATCAAATTTGCAAATGTTTGTCTGTTTTTGTTCAATTTCATTTCTTTGTATGATGACTGCACATAGGAGAACTTATTTGTTGGTATGACCAATTTCCTCTTTGACCAGCATGCTAAAAGTGATTCCTACATTACTAAGAAAATCCACACCTGAAAACAGTACCATCCAAAATTTAAACCTTATTGTTTTGAGTATGCAATACTTTGATTATGGCATGAGTTGTATGCTTTCTTGAAACTCATGTGGGTTAACTTTGGGACTTGGTGACCTTTAGTGAGAGCACTAGAATGAAGTAAGATCTCTGAAAAGCATGAAAGCTTCAAAGAATAGAAAGGAGGTGGGCACAAATCTTGCAAGTTTACTCGTTTTTGTTATGACCTACAATGCTGCATGACTGCAAAACACTACAGTGATCCCTTCTTTTCCTCTATGTATGTACTGTAGAATTTTATTTATTTTGGGCTGGGGATGGTGCAGGAATGTATCAGGAGTTGAAAACAGTATATACCCTTTCGGTCTTTATAAAATAAAGCCAGAATATGGGTTATTGAAAACATGTTTGTTACTCTTGCAGATTGCTATAACAGGCAAAAGCTTCTGCAAGTCTTCTGCAGTTGCTACAGATCTGATCATCAGTAACATCCTTCGGATAGGGAGGGTGAACGTGATTGGAGATGTGATACTATTCCTTGGCAAATTGTGCGTCAGCCTATCAACTGCCCTTTTTGCTTTTCTTATGTTGGATACCCACAGATACAAATCTGCGCATAACAAGATCTCTTCTCCACTGTTTCCAGTGTTGGTATGTTTAGGATTTAAAGAAATTAGTTCTACTAATGATGTTGATGTATTGTGATGAAAGCATTTCTGATGAGGGTTTGCTTAATTAAATCTGCTGTTTATGTTCATGCAGGTTTGCTGGGCCCTTGGTTATGTGGTTGCTACACTTTTCTTTGCTGTGGTGGAGATGTCAATCGATACGATCATTCTTTCATTCTGCCAGGATTCCGAAGAGCACCAAGGGACTGCGCAGTATGCCCCTCCACTTCTCATCGAAACTCTAAATGACGAAAATGAGATGCAGAGACTTACCCAAGGATCCAATGATATACCTTAGATGTGCATTTTCCTTCCGGTCAAATTAGCTTAAACGGAAATTTAGAAGCCCTTTTGTAAGGTTCTGTAATCCTGCCTCCCAGTACTTTACTTGCCCTATCCTTGAAATTTTGTTTTTACCTGTATATGTTCAAGTGTTAGGCTAGGGAAAAGGTTGCCTCTATAGAAGATTTGAATGTTGATCGATGTGAAAATGCTCTTTAATGGAATGGAATTGAATTAGAATTTTGGCATGGAGTCTTGAGCTTGCTTCTGCTTAAAGTAATTACAAATGGTCATTTGAGTGGTAAGGCATTTTTATACATGGCTGCAATTTGCAAGGTGATGTTCTGTCGGTGTAATGGAAATAAGAATTGCGAATTGAAATAGAATGGATCCTCAATCAAATTGAGTAGGAATTTGATCGGTGATCCTCAATCAATTGTGGAATGCATTTCGTTGTATCAGTGATCGTATTACTAGATTCTGACATAAACTATACCAACAAGTGTCGTGTGGATTTTGTGAGTCTTAGGTCTGAGCTAAACCCCTAAAATTCTTCACCTTACAATCTTGTTCTTCATTAGTGTCTACATTCACTCATGGATTTCTTAACACATGCAGCGTTGCCCGCCACCATGCTTTAATTTAAATGAGATCAAAGAAGAGTAATATAAAGTTTAACTTGAGCTCATGGGATCTGAAAGGATATATCACACTGTAAATATCAGCAATTCAACACAACTAGAAAATTCACTATTCTGAAATCTCTCTCTTAGTAGTACCAAAGTAGCTCTAGTATGTTCAAGCTGACAAGTCATACAAGTGCAAACATAAGCCGTTTCCAGCTCTGCAAAAGCCAGGATTTCTTTTTCGCCTGCCAAGGATTCTATATCAACTTCCCACAAAGAGAAAGTTCCTTTCACAGCCCAAATGAAGGTGAGCTCTGGATTCTTTCATTCTATTTTTTTGAGAAGCTCAAGCGTTTCGGGTCAATCACATCGAGTCGGATCAATATTATCTGCCCATTCTCCTCCTCAGTCCATTTGATCGATTCCTTCTCCAGTTGCTTTATAATCTGCAAGTACACAATACCCTTTCAAAACATGGTTTGAAATCATGAAGTTTAAGAGGGATATAAAAGCATATGGGGTCATAATAATGCATTAAGAAAAGCTCTAGAAAGCGAATTCTTTTGTCCTCTGTCATCTCTCTGTAAGATTAAAGTCTTCATCTACTCTTATATCTTTTGATTTTATTTTATTTTATATTTCCTTAAAGAATTATACTCAAAAGTTGAAACCATGGAGATATACCATGTAAACTAAACAGCAATAAATGAACGACTTTGAAAAAAGAAAAGAAAAATATGATTAGTAGGTAGACCATGTTATATTTACACAGAATGAGGCTAAGAATCACTAGTAGGATAAATTATAGCTTAGCAGAGTTGTAATCCACAAGCAGAAGCTCAAATGAAAATGAAACTGTTGTAGGCATAAGACCCAAAAACAAATAAAAAGAAAGTCTAATCGGGAAGAAAATTTGAAGAGAACTAGCATGATGATATATCATACCAGTCTTCTCCGGGCTCCTCGAGTGGTATCTTCATCATTGCTTCCCACTATGATCCTAAGGTACTTGAAAGCTGAAAAAAAGCATGATGCAAATTCGTGTCCTTAATTCTTTCTTAATAGATAAGTCACCACCCAAAATTAAAATCATCTTGTGGATTTGATTTCAAGAAAATTGAGGATCATGGTGACCAACCTGGCATGCCGGAGAGATAGGTTAATTCAAACCTTAGAGTACGTATAGCTTCCTTGGGTTCATGATCATGCAAGTCAAGAGACACAGAATCATCATCATCTCTGCAATCAAATTTACAACAATGTCATCTTATGAGGTAGCTAGTACACATAAATGATGGCTCAAGAATGGTTTCCATTTCCCACCTAGTCTGAAGAAGTTTTTCAGTGGATTTGTCATCTGCTTCCCGTGCCTTTCTGCAAAAGAAATGGCCCTATACATTCCAAAGAGAAAACAATAAATAGTTAAATACTAATAGCCACTAAATAGAGAGTAGGCACAATAATTTTCAAAATCTACTGGAAACACTTTTTTTATTTTATTTTTTTCAAACTATCATCCGTGTACTTGTCATCTTTTTTAATTTTAATTTTTTTTATTATCATTTTAATCTCTATAGGCCACTGACAAGGAAGAACACAGCGTTCACCACCCAAAACCACAATCCAATATTGATGATAAAGAAAGTCCATGAATTTGACCTATTGTGCATGCTAATAAGTGTATCATCAAACATCAATTACGTTAAAGAACCATAAGTAACAAGAATGCAAAACAGTTGGGAATAGCAGTCACAAGAAAAGCCACATGACATGTAAAAAAGTCAAACTTAGTGTTCGTGGCTTCATCCACAGTGAAGGAATACCAGTATGAAAAGATATTCTAACAGAAAGTACATCGAGGTTGAACAGAAATTCCAAAGTTTAGATTATTAGGAAACTCAAAGCTGTTCTTTTCATCTTCAATGATTCATTCACTAGAGTAAAATAAGTACACTACCTTCTCGAAAAATTTATCTGCACGTACATGATCACCCTCAGAAAATGCTTCTAAAGCCTGCAGAGCAAGTGGGAGGGTTACTAAGTACATATGAAAAACAACAATACCGATGTATTCAGCTGGAGACAAAATTGCAACCTCAAAATAACATGTAAGCATAAAGGATATAGAAGCAGAAGCTTAAAGAGAAAGTAATAATATGGCTATCATATCTCCCTGTTATCAAGAGAAAGATACCAACATTCCTGTAGAGGGCTATATGATAATTTTCCCAAATAGAATTCTGCACGTAAATTTCAATATGTTTACACAATGAGGATCTTACAGTTTTGTAATACTCCTTCATTGTAATCCAATATTCCTTCACAGAATTACGTAGAACCTCATAGCTATTCTCAACATCCTCAGATTCTGTTTGAAGAAGCCAGAGTACCACAAAGTGAAAGCTTTAGAAAACTTTATACAGAAAGCAATAGGAAAAATAAAAAATAATTGCTGACTTATGTTTTCATGGTAATGCAAACAATTCAAGTTTGTACCTGCCCTGGTGACTTCTCGTCGTACCACTGTCGCAATTTTGCTTTCTATAATTGTGTCTCTAAAAGGTTCAACCACCAAATTACCATGAAATCCCCTATATCCATTTCTCTTCAGTCCCCTTGATGGGAGATTTACTTTAGGTGCTTGTTCCATTCTTTCAGGAACACCAAACAATGCTTCAAATAACTCTTTCTCAAGAGCAGAGTCAGTAGACCCACATTCTATTGGATTTCTTGCATTTCTAGATCCATTACTGCAGGAATGGTAAACAAAAAACAATTAAATTTTAAATCCTGAGCATAGTGAAAGCTATGACTAAAATGATTAGTTCATTTAAAGTCCAAGAAAAAGCAGAACTCCACTAAAGTGAACTAGATGAGCATACCTACGAGCAGAATGTTGATCTGAACACTTCTCTGTAGACTGTTACAGAAAAAAAAATTAAATGAATGGAAGAACTTAAAAATTTATGGTTATATCATGTTGTAACTAGATTTCTAACTTTGTGAAACACAGTACAATGGTAAACATATTTTCTCATTAAAAAACAGGATCTTCAACATTCATAAGCTAATCACAAGATTCAGTCATTATCTAGACAAGTCCTTTCTCCGTGCAGCCTATTTCTTCTTTTCTATCATGCTCCATGGCTCTTGTTCTCATTATGCAGGCCTTTTCTCCTGCTTTAGATTGCCTACATGTCACCAAGGTAATGCCTACAACTTGATGGCTTTTCTCCTCTTCTCACTATGGCTCTTGTTCTCATAAAGCCGGATTTAACACAATGCCACTAAGTAAGGTCAAAGTTTCTAAGTGATTTTGACCTAGAACTTCCCACTAGCATTTCTCATACTTCTGTTTTTGTTGCTCACTTCTCCAATTCAGAAATTCTCTTCGTATTTTTCAACTAACTATATCTTGACTACCCACTCGTTTGTTACCTATACTTTTGTAAATGGTAAGGGAATGCATCAAAGCAAAATCTCACCTTTGAACTTTCTAAACTAACAAGATCATCAGAATTTTCCAAGGTTGATGCTGACATAAAAAGAAGTTTCTCCATGCTCTGCATAATCAAAATATCAGTTCTTAAATAACATAGATTGAAATGCTACAGAGTAGAGGGAAGAAAATGAAACATTTCTAAAAGGCAATCTCAGATTTATATCTCAACAAAAAATTCCCCCAACATTACTCATCAAAAATTGAATCTCCAAATCATCAACCTTTTCTTCTCCATCTGTTCTGGGCTTATGTTTCTTGAGGGATGAGCACTCTATATCTAGAAAGATCAGTTAGTTGAATGTTTATATGCATTTTGTTTTTTTACTGTTTTCTAACAGTAAACAGTGCATCATTATGCGTTGGTTGCATGTCTTTATCACATTTTGTATCTGTTTCCATCCATAGAAAATAAGACCAAGTTTTCACTTAATTTAAGAGCAAGCAATTGGAATTAGTGCACTCAACTATGGAAAAAGCCATATGTTTGGAAAAGTTGACAGAAAAACTATAGCACTGATATTTAATGCTTAATTTCTTTTAGCATATTAGAGTACAATATATTTACATCAAATGAGAAAATGAAGCAACTGAAGAATGCACTATACCTTTTCCCTATCATATCCACAAAAGCCTGCATCCAAGGAAACTTTCCAGTTAAATAGGTTATAAACCTCAAGAAACTCATCAGGAAAGAACATAAATTCTATAATAAGAAGGCATATACATATCACCTTTGATTCAACCATAGGACATCTAACTTCTTTCACATTTTAAATGCAACACAAGTCAGACACAGAACTAGCATCTAGGGAATCCAGACTAACCACCATTCTCGCTCAAGTGCAAAAATACATCAGAATAAATTTATATACTTTGACATCAACCAGGAGAGTAGTATCTATAACATATATAACTACGTATCAACTGGTAGAACTGTGTATATCGTACATGTTATTTATAACAATCACATGATACCAAAGTGCACAAGTATGAAAATATGTGACTCTTTTGGCGTGCTAATGCAAATTTGCAGCAATGCATGGGTATAGGAAATAATACCAGGTATCAGTTACCATAGCCAATGGTTCATCTCATCTTTTAAAAGCAGAACCATTTCACTACATGTTTTCTTCACATTCCACATTCATGTTGGGGAAATGTTAAATACAATTTTAAGACCCCACATCACTTAGATGAATAGTTAAGCAGAAATTATTTTCAGCTTTACATCTGGCAACGGCTATTACTTTAAAGATTATACAACAATGAAAAGTCTCAAGATGACTCCAAGTACAATGAGACCCTAGGGATAAGAGGTTTAATGAACCTTAGCTTAGGCAATCAATTGTGCTGGTTTCTTATAAAAAAGGAATCTCAGGCTTCTACAACTATCCTGAAAGGTAATGCATAACAGAAGAATCAACAAACCTAAATCTGGAGGAACATCATGAAGGCATATAATTTTGGTTCCGATTGTCAAAATTCAGTGATAGCACTGCCACCTCTTTCTCTTTTCAAATCAAAATAGTCGAATGTCTACAAAATACTTGAGAAACTGTTGATTTGGATTAAAATGTGATACTTGCACTTGACACGTTATGCAAAGTAAAAGATTACAGTATTATATTGAGTAAAGTAATGCACAACGACTAAGATTCCATTTGACAGGAGATTTTTTTTTCTTTTGGACCAAGAAACCATACAAAATCTAGTACGCTGCTATTGAAGAAATGAAATTTCTGGAGATGAAAGACTTACTGAGAACTTCTTTGATCACATTCATATTAAGTTTAAAGCCATCTCCAAGCATTTCAAACAGAAATTCTTCAATATCGGCGTGCATCTTACTGTTGTTAGCTGTCATGCTTGATTGGACTTCTTCACTAGATAAATCAGAGAAAGGCATTTCTTTCAATTCTAATTTTAATGGTTTTGGCATTTCAGCAGATTCATTTGTTGATGTCTTCTGCCTACTGTAGTCTTTTCCTATCACACCAGAAACGGTACCCACTGATAGAGGAGGTCTTTTTGACTTTGATGCTCTGGTATTGCCAACTCCATTAGAGGTCTTCTGAAGAATGCTGACAGATGACAGTGTTGCAGGAACTACGCTTGTACACTGCACTTGAGGTGACAGGGCATCTGAAAATGTATCACTTGCACCCTCAAATATAGCCTTTGATGAACTAGCACCATCTGAGGAACATAAATGTGACGTGCAAAGAATTTCACCAGCCATTTTTACATTGTGCCTAGCCTTGACATATGCAGAGGCAATGTCCTCAAGAGAACAACTAGAGCTAAACACATCAAGCAAATATGTCAAGTCCTTTTTCTCTTTACCAAGGCCTGCATCAGGTAAGGTAGACGCTTCCATTTTTATGTGTTCTGCATTTAGAAGAAAACCAAAGTTTATTTTCCTAAATTCATTTATTAAGAAAGAGAAGAAGATTATCAAAGTGTTATTTAATTAGGTCCTTCCTACTTGATCTATCAACAACAAAAAAAATTGTAAAACTCACTTTGAGATGCTTCAACATCAGAAACAGCAGAAAGAAAATATATACATTCTTTATACATTACAATCCTTCTGTATTTCCCTTTACTTTTGACTTCTTTCAGACTGTAAAACTTATACATGATCAGAAAAGAAACAAAAGACAGCAAACAGAACACTTGGAGTCTTCCATACTTGAAAACAAAACAGGACCAAAGGAAATAAGATCAAATGTTCAGCATGAGAGAGGAATGCAAGTAGCCTAGGAAATATTGAAACATCACATTGCCATTAATCAGAATAATAAGAGAATGTATAAGCTCTTAGGATCACAGTAAGAGCTTGATCGCCTTGACAGGATTAAAAGCTCAAAATGCAACGGAACAGAGATGCCATCACCTTTTCTACTGATATAAACTGCAGTTAGCAACAGTGCCTACCAAAATGTGTCTATGGAGCTTCCTTAAAAGAGGTCAATGGAAATATCAGAACTTCGAAAGCAAAAAAAAAACGACAAAACTTGGAAGTTCGATGCACAATTAGAAAGTTCAACTTTTGTGCTGCTACGTTTCCACATAAACACAAAAAA